>JAODJX010000119.1:25734707-25752964 GCA_026776945.1 Isichthys henryi | reverse complement strand
GCTCTGCCGCGGGGCCCCCCCCGCCGCGCCCCCGGCGCGCCCGCGGCCCCCCCCCCCCCCCCACGACAGGGAAAAACAAACACAAACAATCCTGATGTCCAATTCATGAAAGACTCGTTTCTTTAAAGTGAATCAAACCAGTTTTCAAGTCTAAAAGAAGTGAACTTTCTGTCCATCCGCACAATCTAAGTCAGTCTTAGATTCTAAAAATCTCAAAATATTTGACAAATTATATAAAAACACAGCAAGCTTCTTAAAGTACTTACATTTGCTTTCGTAGACTGTCTGTAGCAATGTTGCCTTCAGTGCCCTTCAGTTGTATTTGTGCTGTGTGCTTGGCCCACCGCATGGTGGCTGTGGCAGACTTCTCCTGATTGATGATGGCCAAAATGACACTTCATGAACCATTTGTTGTATTTTCAGGCCCCACTAGATGGCGCTCTCTGTTCAAAAACTCAAAGCATGTCCCAAAGTTATCTAAGGTCACTGTCTAGTGGGGTCAGAAAATGCAGCAAATTCAGGGTCATGCAGTCCAGGTCCAAAGCCTGCGCGAGTAAAACAGGATCTACTGTGAATGTAGCATCACAGTGCATCTCGAAACAGTCTCACAGGACTGATGCAGCACCTTCCGGCCAGACCTTGATCTGTTTTTAGACTGTTTTAGACATTTTGAACAAATGGTCTTTATGTTGGTAATAGTATAGCAGAAATATGGTTAGAAAAACCAAGCTCAGTACAGATTAAACTCGGTGCAGATTTGTAAGCATAACGGGTGGTTGTGAAGACCACGTTGAGTTTGTTCCCCTCTCTTGTTGGAAGTTTCATGTACAAAGTCACCAGCAACGGTTAAAAATCCACCCAGACTCCACCAGCAGTGAGTAGTGGCTTGTGATTACCACAGCATGTCTACCCTACTCGTTGTTAACATAGACAACACCTCATCTTCTTCCTGGAGACTGCTGTGACGTAGGTTAGTCCGTCTACATAAACGGCCATTTCGAGGATGTTATTAAGCCACATAAGACAAACGCAGCAGGTTCTCATTCCATGCCAGACAGCCCTCTGGAGTCTGAGTTGGTCCAACTTCTTGTCCAGTGAGTGGCCATTTGCAAGCAAATTGGACAGAGAACCAACCTGTTGAGAATTCTGGCTCATTTTCCATGCTTCTGTTTCCTCTTGCAGCACTTGCAGCTGCCTCAGGTGAGGGCGCAGTCTCGCAGTCTGGTCTGAGCAGCCCGCCAAAGCTGTCCAGCGCCTCCCTAAATGCCCTGATCAGGTGGGATGTTAAGTTGTGTTTGCAGATATCTAGCTGTGCCTGACAACTGTACTGTAGGTGTTCTGGATGTTGGCTTCCTCTGGAATACAGAGTTTTTGGCACAAAACACTACATTTAACACATTTTGCACCATTTTTTGGACTCAAAATAGCCTTTATACGCTGCCATCTTGGTTTTGATTCTGCCACGTGCCCAAAGCTGGGATCCGGGAGCCAGTCCGGATCGTCCAAAGAACCAGCTACCCCATCATCTTCCCCTGTTTATTGAGGGCACCTCCATTTCTCCGCTGTTTAACTTTTTAACTTTGTCTTTTTGGGTTACGATTCTGCTATTGGTTTTACATTTTGCATCATAAACGAGGATTTGCTTTATTTTCGATGAAATAACGAATCATGGATCACTCTGCGACTGGACCTCTCTGCATAATCCCTTACAAGTGACACATAACCAAAAATAACCAGCATATTTAGATGCGTATTAACAAGGAGGGGGGGTTACATTTATTAATATAATACATTTCATTTTTCTCATTCCATCCCTCCAATCTATTGCTGTAATTAACAAAATCAGTGGATTTTTTTCAGTTGTAGAGAGTGTATGATAAACCCTACATGTAGAAGTTTAGGAGGAGGGGCCATTACAAAAAGAATCTATTATCCTAATTCCTTTATTCAACAGAATGTTGTAACATTTCATGATGATGAGTGGCTAATTTTACGGTTCAAGCAGCAGCCTCCCAGGAGATACAGCGTGGCTTATGATGCACTCTGCCTTCTGTGCCTGGTGGATTTGTTGCATGCCGCACCCTTGGTGAATTTTCAGGAACCTGTGGAGGCATTACTCATCGTTTCTGGCCTTGCTGCTGTACATCTGTCTCACAGAGGAGTTGCTGGACTGTCTGGATGGCTACCTGTGGGGGTGAGGGATGAGAGGACATACAATCTCAAATATCCTTGCAAAATTACATTCTGATAGATATACCCAGTGCATATGCATGCTGACTGAAAGCCATAGTTAATTAGCAGTCACAGTTGTAATTGTAGCCATGCTGACATAGGTTTTGATCTGAGTCTGAAGGCGATCCGGTATGCTGACGTTATCTGGGTTAAGCGAGGACGCTACCTCCAGCACAATTCTCCACTTGCCAATTATCCTTTCAAATGCCACAGGGACAAAATCCAAGATACATACTGATAAACTGTAAATTTATCCCTAGCCAAAAGAAGAACAGAGATTCTAACAAAGCTAGACAATGTTTAAAGTAACAAAATATGAAACTAACCTCTCATGTTAAAGTGCATATTATAATGAATTACACATATGTGAAATTACAGTAAGTATGCTATTAGGCATATACCAGTTACAAATCACCAACATGGGCATTATAAAAACATTATGCGAAGTGACAGTAGTTTGAAAGTCAGTGCTTCCTGTTTTTATAACCCAAATGTGGAACTGAGTAGAACAAGCCGACAAGCTACAAAGAGTCACATTTTCCTTGCGACTATGAATACAAGTTGAAATTTTATCTACGGCAAACAAAGAAATTGACTTGGCTGCTACTAAAATCCACCCCCCACCCCCCACCTGAGTACTTCAGTCCTATTATTTAAATAAATATGCAGTAATCATTTACGCAGATGTAGCTATTATTTACAACTTGAGTACTTTAAAGCAAAGTCAGTAAAATATCATCGTCATCAACAACAATAATAAAGTGTCTTCATACTTCCAAAGCTGTATTCCCATAGGCCTCCCTGAACAATGTGATGTAACTAGACAGGTGTTACTGAAATGCCCATAGTAAGCGTGTATGAATCTTTTCCCTGATATGGACTGGAATTCCATGCTGAGAATGCACTGCTTTGTGATCTTTTGAAACAGTATAGTGTTGTGAAAATGTGCTTTAAAAATTGAATTGAATTGCATCGAATCAAATTGAATCAGATCGAATCTGTGTTTCTTAACATGGACTCCAGTGGGGCATACTACGAAACTAAGTTGACTAACTTAGAATGGTTCTTGAGGCTTACTTCCAAGTTTTGGGTATTATGAATCCTAACTCACTTTTAAGCAGGGTGTACTACCATGGTAATTTACACTGCAAAACTAGGGGCTCATTAACAAAGCCATATGTTTTGCTTTGTCAGATCACTTTGTCTGGTAGTATGGATAAATGTAAGCGAAGGAAGATGAAATCCTATTAAATTCGGTTACCTTAAATCTGACATGTTATCCGGCTAAGCAAGAAATCTTAGCCGGATATCTTAATCACTAAATAGTAGGCATCAGCAGGGTCTGATGCCAAGAGGTGATGACCAGTTTGTAGGGGGTGGGGGTGTATTACCTACCTATTAAAAGGTGGCTGTTCGTTTGCCCCATGCCATGAATGCAAACGCGCACAGACGAAACCCAGCCACAATCACCGTTAGTTAACATGGCTCCATGGAGTTGGCTTCAGGTATGGAAAGCTTGCTGCTCCATAGTACTTCCCACAGTTGGATGCATATTAATAAGGTGTGCAATTTTAGACAGAATCACTACTGGATTTCATGTTTCTATTTTCGCTTTAAAACTTTATTATTTTATTTGGCTATACGTTTTTGATTTGGTTATTATTTGGTTAAGAAAAGGGAGATGGGTACACCTTAATCAATTGGGAGAAGGTCAGGTCATCCCTTAGAATAGATCATATACTGTACAGTGCCTCAGTCACAGAACTCAAAGTTGTCGAGCTACAGTAAGTTACTTCAGACCATGTGACTTAGTGAGACAATACTGTTCCTAATTTTTTTGAGCTGCTAAGTCAGGGTAGAAACTGTTGATAGCAGCATCTGTGGTGTGAAAAATGGCAAAATGGCATGACGCAATAACAGCATCTGCCCCTAATCCATGTATACACACTACCTTCTCTTTTCTCTCACTGTTAAAGATTGTTTTGTTACTGGGTTTTTATTTGTTTGTCTCAAATTGCCTCAAATTGTCCATGAGCACTGCACAGTGTTCTCTAAGGGTTGGTATGCAACAGTGTAATAGTTCCTCACACTCACCGCTGCAACCAGTAGGCTATATGGGCTTTCACATACAACACAAATCTTTATCTAAAACCACTCAAACACCCTGTCTCTCCCTGACCCCACCCCCTACCCAAACTGACACCCGCCGGTACTGTGGCAGAGTTCAGATTCTCCCTTTCGATTATAGTACTCTTTCTGAACTTCTCTCAGTAATCTCATTTAGAAAAACCTTGAGGAGTGGTTTGTAGAGCTGGAGTTTGTGTGTGACTTTGTGCATGGGGTGGGGTGGGGGGAGCATTGTTGGCGAACTGGGAGCATTGATCTTTCCTTTGCGTTGAGCCCTCTTCAAATCAATTTTTCCCAACCATTCTTCAGTTAATTATGAGCCACTGTGCAGACAACACTCTAAGATCACAGAGCAAATGCGTAGTGAATCATACAGACAAGAGATTCACACAGGGCTTTATGGAAGCCACCTTCTCACGATACAATGCACACCTTTTATTTTCAGCACATTTCATTTTCCTTTGAGAACTGTAGATGCTTTCCTAAAGACGACATGTTCTTTGAACTAGAAAAAAAAGAACTGCCAGAATCAACGTCTATACCTGTTTTTCTATCAATAACATTCGGTTTTCTCTCTTACTTTATTTACACTAACTTGTTTGGCTTTCAGCAGTCTAATTAGTTAAATTATCTATTGTGATTATATTGATTAATAATCATTGAAAGCTGACAGTCAGCATATTATGAATATTAATTGCATATATGTTACCAATGAGGCATATTATTGAACAGATTTATTAATAGTATATAATACATAAATTCTTTTTTTTAATATTTGTGCCAGAATATGTAAATAATCTTAAATTCAGAATATGTCCAGATAGTGGAAACTTTCTTACATATTAATAGTTATGTTCTTCACAGATTGCAGTGAGGTAAATAAAACATTCCACACTTTTCACACTGCAAAATTATTTTAGGAGGCAATGCAGTTTCGGATAATCATATCAACAATCTGTAAATATTAAATAGTAAGGTATTTTACTGATGGATGGATGGATGGATCGATGGATGAGCAAAATGTGGCAATGTGGAAATACATATGTGATAATGACTGGTGCAGATTCTTAAAAATATTTAAAAAGGTACTGTTACTACCAGTGCAAGATAAAAGCATATTGGCCAAGTGTATTCACACTCTTTTGGAACGCAAGATTATCAAAAATATCCCAATTGCTAATGATGAACAATATTCTGATGTGATATGTGTTAGACTGCTGGTGGCGAATAAGCTGAAGAATTTTAAAAGTCAATGTCAATATAAATTGGTTGATGATTGGGTGTTTTGATGATGGAAAATAGATATAGTAGATGGATAGCTTAACCATATAAGGAACTCCACTTTGATTTACTGGCCTAGAGTCTTGAGTCTTAACCCAGACTATAGCCCTCAAAACTCAGCCAACAACAAATATTATCTGTCAACTGCTTCTTTGCTTATACTTCACAATATAGCTTAAATATTAATACGTCTATAGGAGTCTGTTTTATGTCCATAAGGCTCCTGCTGAAAGGGCAAATGTAAACCACTCAGCCGCTCTTTTAGATGAGAACAAGGAGCTTTGTTTATTTTATTGACTTATTTATAAGATCCCTTGGCCATCGAGCTCACAGCTAAAGCTTCTAAAAACCTCAGTACCTTCTAATTATCTGTCACATATTCTGTTCCATGCTGAAGACACACAATGGCCTATAATTACCCTCTGGCCAGCATCTGTCAAGTGGAGTGCCATCGATTACATGGCAGCCCCCCCAAACACTCTCCAAGTCTCAGAGATGGAGCTCACTCCAGCATGTAACTCTGGCCTGCCACTCTCACGCCTCCCCCCTCTACCTTTAAATAACCTGCCACAGCACCCCCACAGATGCCTTCTAACACCAAGCCCAACACAGATCCAGACTGTGCTCCTGCCCACTATTCCATCAATCAGCAGCCTCATATATGCTGGCCAGTCTGCTCTGAAAGGGCTGCGACTCCAGGTGCCACGTGATGCATCATGTGACATGCATGCAACATGCACACTTGTCCTGTATTAAATACTCACAGGCCTGTCTCAAATAAATGTGTTTCCATGAACGTGTCTTCCTCCATCACCCCTGATGTGGTGCTGAACTGTAACCCAGTCGTGAGTTTTTGCTTCTTCTTCTCAAGCGTTGATGTCATCTATGAGGTCCAAACGGGCTGGCATGAGGCTCTCATTACTGCGCGCTGTGACAGAAGAAGACAGCTGCAAGTGCAGTCAGTCAGTGATGAACGCCCCCCCCCTGCCTCCTGAGACCACTCGGACAACTCCATACCCAGCCTGTCCAGAGTCACCCCAGAAATATGTCTGCTGATACGTGCCATCAATAATTTATAGATCACTCCTCTGCCAAAAGAGACAGATTTTTGCCTTCCTCTTTGTGTTTTGAGGTAGCACTGATTGAATATAAGGTTTAATTTCAACTATTTTATTTTTATTGTGAAATCAATGGATGAAGAATAAAATATGTAAACAAGTGGATATAAAATTGAAAACAGGAACGAAGGGCACGAATGTAAAGTATGTGATCACTGCACATAGTACTGGCATAATTAACATGCATATCTTTTGGAAACAAAGCTGCAATTTATTCAGAGCCAAGTGGAGATTCGGTGGCCCTGTTCAAGTGTGTAATGGGGTGAGGTGTGGGCTCGTTCTCACTGGTCACTTCAACGACAAAGCCTGCTCCAATTGTCAAGGTGTCACTCGATGGTGACACCATACTGTGGAGAACAAGGGAAGCCATCTCTGCTTAGAAACACTGGGCAGATCCGGAGCTAGATAGACCCAGAACAATTACAGACAAATACATCAGCCCAGATTGCGAGGTGACCAATATAAATATAGTGTCAATATAAACAGTGTCAAAACAACAGCCAATCGCTGGACACTTACATACACAGGTTACACAGAGTCATAAGACATGTAAGTAATAGACTGTCTGGACACTGGAGGAGGGTAATACCGTGTGACAAACATCCTTCATCTTCAGTGACTGGAAGCGTACACAGATCCAAGAAAGTGTCTGCGTCACATGTCAGAAGCTGGTTCGAAAGGGAATTACAAGTAGGAGTACTTTAGGGGTGATGACCTGGTTCTTGTAGCGTGGGGGGTTCTAGAAGAAGGAAAATGTTCATTTGAGCAAAGGATTGGGTTAGGACAACATAATAAGTAAGGGTAAAAATTAAAACTGTCATTTGGGCAGGGAGGAGTCAAAACAGACTTAAGCATGTGAGACAGACAAAGGAAATTATCAAGCTCACGCTACTATGAGGTAGAAAATAGAACCGACAGACTTATAACCAATGAGACTGACAATCATTAGCAGATCCCCATGAACCCATCAGCTTTGTACCAACTCTCCTCAAATGGTTTCTTAAACAATGTCACAATGTGTGCATCTTCCTAACATAACTTAGGTCCACTCAGATCATTTCAGAAATTAATGTACTGTAAGATATCAATGCACTCATCATTGATCTGCATCCCATGGCTGAGTTCTGCTGGGAAGTGTCTTAATGAACGTGTCTACACTCTGACAACATTATGGTATATACAATAACTATGACCTGTACCTGCCACCCATGTCCATGCCAGTCATGTCTCAGGTAACACTTTACTTGAAGCTTTCATCTATAATGCATTATAGATACCTTCATAATGAATTATAATGGTCGGTGTAATAATTAATAAAGCATTACAGTATCTTCAATTGACAGTCAATAGGCTTTATAGTACTTCATAAGCTCCACCTAAGCTGTCATTTATAATGCACTATAGATACCTTCAAAATCAATAAGAATTAAGGATGCTTTGTTCTGTATTATGAAGGTCTCACACCAGGTATTCCCACCCACTGTGCCCATTGTATTTAGAAAGGGTGCACACAGTGAATCCTGTAGCGTGACAGTGATACCTTTTATTATTATAACATTACATTTAGCTTGCTATCAACAAGTTGACTTAACCAGCCTGATTTTAATGATTACCTTGATAAGTCAATAATACTAGAGATTTTGTTTTACCAATACACATTCAATTGCAGACCTGATCATATCACACGTAATCCAGACACACCTTTCAAAAACTTTTGTAAACGTATTGATTGCTGCTGCTATCAACCTAAATATACCTAATAAATAGTGGTGTAATGATTCATTCGTTAAAACAAAGGCTCCTTCAAATGTAGTCTAAGAATGCATCCTTGTTTTGTCAAGTTGCAGTCCAGCATATTACAAGAGTTACATGGATGGCAACAAAAGTTACATAGACTACATCCGTCGAAGGATGCAAGGATAGAAAATTAAAAATGAAATAAAACTGAATATTAAATGTTGGTAATATGCAGTTCCAACACTTGAGCTACATAGCACTACACAAAAAAGGGATAGTTAAGGGCGGGAACTGCTACACTGTAGTAATATCCAAGTTGGTAGGAGTCACAGAGTCAGTCAGGGAATAATTATGAACAGCCTACTGTATGGCATCCTAAGCTGGAGCCGTTGCTGACCACTTGCTGAGATAGTTAGGTGTATTTGGATGGTGGGAATTGAAGGCCGAAAACCTAGGCCATCAGGGCGGAGAGTCAGAGACGAGCTAATGACAAAGATCTTATTCAAAATTTGTACTATTTAAAAGCTCACCACAACAATACAACAGACCAGGAAATTATTTAAACTCTGCTGTGCTTGGACCAAGCCCACTGCAGTCTGTTCGCCGCAGAACAAGAGCACAACAATCCACCTGTTTTGAATATGTGTGGGCAGAGGTGTTTTGTATCTAAATGATGGCTAAAATCTGTTTCATTTTATACAAAGTCAACTGGCCTACATGGGTTGAAAGCAGACTGTGGATGGGTGTATTTTTGCATCATCCTTTATACAGATGACGTGTTGTTTTTCCTTATACTTTTATAGGAAAATTTAACTTCTTTCACTAGTGCTTGCTTTAATTTAGCTATTAGGTGAAATGCGTCATCTGTTAGTAGCACAACTTGTCGTCTTTTCAACAATTTTGTGTCCCAAAAATGTGTTACATTATCCTCTTTAAAGCTTTAAGTAAACCTGTACCTTCATAGAATTGTGATGCTATAGATATGGATACAGCAAGAATATACATTTCTAATAATATGCATCAAAGCATCATTCCAGGCATGGGTGCATAAACTTTAGGTCAAAATGCCAAGCAATTAATTATAGGCATTTTCAAAAAGAGGCACAGTATATAACAAAAGGTAGCAGAACATGCAAAAATGAGATGACAGATACAGATTTAGATTTTATTGCAGGTACCAGTTACCCTTTTATTAGATCATGGGTATAGCTAGGCAATATCGGCAAAATGTTATCACGATAAACTTGTTAATATCGGTAGATATCGATAAATTATTGTGATAAATGTCAAATCATTATTTGTTTTAAGTTTAAAGACTCATTTTTATCTATGAGATAAAATTGAACAAAACTGATGGTTAACCGTGGTTATAAAGTATTCTTTATCATCAGAAGGGAGAAACACTTGCAGAACAGTGGTGATGGCCAAAACGATGCTTCTGGAACAATTTGCTCTATTTCTTGACCACATAGATGGAGATCTCTGTTCAAAATAGGGTTCAAACTATTCTGAAAAGGGAACCAAAAGTGCTCAGTGGGCTCAAAAAATATTGAAAATAGTTTATGAAGTTTCGTATTCATTACGAAACAGCATTTCGAGTCTGAGACAGAAGATGAATAGGTTATTTTAATCATCGCTAATAAAATGGCACTGCATTCTTCTTCTCGTTTCTTAATTCTCTGTGGATTATTATTGTTGGAATTTCTCATGGTTTATTCTGTGTTGTTTATTCCTTTTTCTCTTTGCACCACTGCAGAATTAATGGAACATTCAGTTTTTTTTTCCACAATCAATTGATTGTGGTTGAATCTGTTGTGTTAGTAAGGACTCTTTAATTTTAACGTAACTATCTTTATTATAATCTGCCACTAATTCATCTTGTCATTCATCCACTCACTCACCAACTCGTTCACTGCTTTGGGTGTCTTCATCAGAACTAAATGAGCGGCTCTCGCTCGTTCATTCAATATAGAAATATGCGTTCAGTCCAATGTTTAGCATCCAGCCAATCATATGCTTGCTTACAGCTCACCCTTACATGCCTCACTGGCTCTCACTGGCCATAGTTGAGGAAGGGAACCGCCCCTTGGCCCACCCCTAGAACCACCCCTGGCTAACTCGTATGGATGGCGAACACAAGATGCTATCATCATTGCCAAAATGTATGCATATATTTTTTAATGAGGTCAGCTGTAAAAGGGTCTATTACAACAGGAGTAAGAGTGATTCAACACTGGAGACTCTGCTTAACAATCAGAGCCCTACGATTGTGTTAAATAGCAAATAGAATCTACAAATGTTACTTAATTTAAAATATCAAACTGTTCGTCAACAAAGTGTATTTAAAAAGTTACACAACATTGTATACTATCTAGTATTTTAGCCTACACATTACTTTTAGGTATCAAGATTACTTAAAGTTTATAATGTAAAAATGTAAATTAATGCTACGATTGCAAGGGCAAGACAAACAGGAAACCAAACAATGAGAATGAATAAATATCTATGATTAATTTCAAGTTGGTTTCAGACAATGCATTTCTACTAGTCTTATTGAGGATCATGGGGGTCTGGAGCCTATCCCACAATGCACAAAATAACCCAGGATGGGGCATCAAAGGACACACACACCATTTACATCAACAAACAATTTGGAGACTCTAGTTCACCTGTATTTTTGACAGTGGGTGGAAAGCAGAGAGCCCAGAGGAAGCCTAATGACAACACAGGGATAACAATTGAACTCCAATAGAACAATTGAACTCAAACATGGAGTCAAGGCAGCGACTCCAACCCTGATCCTAGATGTGTGAGGCGACAGAGATCAGCACTTTACCACAGCTTAATAATTTGTTCAACTCTTTAAAATAAGAATTATTGATCATTTATAATAATTTGTAATATATCTCACCGTGTTTCATATCATGTTTCAGGTCATGGATAAAAATACTGACCTAAATGCCCATTATTTTGGATATTGAGAGAGGGAGGATTGTTGAGACATGTTTGCTTTTAGTGACTGCACAGCTTGCTTATGCTACATGATGAAGAGTTGCTATGGTGATTGTAGCACGGAAGTCTGATGGAAAAACATCATCATTTGGGGAAACATTAGAAGAAAACTCCTTTACTTCACCATATGCCAGTATGCAGTACAAAACACAAAAGAACAGAAACTGAATCACTTACCCAAAATGTCAACATGTATGAGTTGGCAGTTTAATCAAGTGCACTATGTTGACTTCAGAGAACCTGTACATAGCAGTCAAGGCATGATACATACCATGAAACACTTATTTAATTTAGTTAGGGCTTTGGTTGCTCTGCTCTGATTCGGGGGTATATCTTGTTGGCAAGGTTCACTCACCTTCTCAGACACAATGCAAACACAAATGAATAAAAATCGTTTTAAAGTAGCAAAGTTCATCATCAGGTGAAGTCTTTCTCTCCTATTGGCAGTAGATATGTAAGCATTACAAGGCTCCCATTGACAAGGAATGCGTGCTTACAGTTATCGAACTTGAAAATTATGTATATCGTATGTTTTGACTATTCTAGACAGAATTTCTACTGAACTGAATTTCTATATGAGATTCAGCGTTGGAGTCAGATAATATTTTCCATCATCATCAGCAAAACAACAAATGAAGGAAATTTTCACAGCATTTCTTTGTACTGTAGCTAAGTATCTGTTTGGGTATTTTTCGTTGCGAGAAAACATCCTGCTTCATATAGAGAAGAGGAAGTTTTACAGACAGAAACGCAAAAAAATAAAATAAAAAATGATCCATTAAAACATTTATATAGTTCAATCAAAATTGGAAGTTACAACAAGATATGCTTTGTGTGTCTGCAGATTATCTACGGTAAAAAAATATCGTTAAATGAATGGTAACTTTTATAAGGCTGAAATGTTCAGTATCGCATTTGGCTGTAGAAATTGTACATTAACCCTCTGGAGTAAATCCACCACAGCAACTAACGTAACTAAGTTAAGCTACAAAAGGTAATATATAGAGTTGATAAGAAATAGAAGTTCCCATATGAATCCATATGTCGTCTCATAATACATAATACATAATGCACTTTCAGAAACACAAAAAACAAGCAAAAATAAAGTTGTATGAATAAATCTATCCACTCAGGATGAAACATGAGAAAAACAGAAAAATGGGCACAGTTTGGTTCTGTTTTCCCATACAATTTCATTGTAAATGCGTCTCCTTCATACAGAGATATTTTCAGAGTCAGCAAATTCTGTCCTTACGCTTGGAATATGATTTGTGTTGTGTATTTCGATGGAGGTAGACGGTGTAAAAAACAAATTTCAGATCTCAACTGCTCAAACAAGCTCTTTTTACAAAAGTGCGACACTTACGGAAATAATAATTTTATTTCAAATTATAATTCCATGCTCCATCGAGCTCCGGTGTGGTATTGATGTGAACTACATTGATATTATCATCAAGTTGGCATGGCTGAGCCTGGATTCCATCATAGCTACTCTGCTCACACTCTGCATTTTTGCTGTTTACTTAGTTTTCGTGATTTTGCTCCCTTATCCTCTGGTCTAATCACGCCATAGTACGCTTTTAAGCATCGAATCACAGTCGCCCTCCCTTTCTCTCAACATTTAACTCAACTTTTCCACTTAGCTGAAGGAGAATCTCTGAGATGCAGACCAAAACAATTACAACGCACCTCAAAAGAGAACCAGGGAAAACAGAGGGTTTGTAACAAGCCATGAGACAAAACACAAGAGTCCACCATGGCCCAGTATCCCGCTCACAAATGGCTAGTCTCTGGAAAACAAACTAGATGACTTAAGGGGCTGTAACATTCTTTGTTTCACTACTACATGGCTCACCACCCTGGTTCCTGACCACGCTGTACAGTCAGCTGAGTCCTTCTTTAAGGAGCCCAGTTAATGTGAAGTACTGAATGCACGCACTACTGCCTGTAATGAAGGAATCAAGACTGGAGATGGAATTCTGTACAAAACAGTGTCATATATTCTCAGACATGTGTCGAAAACCACTGGGAAAAGATACAAGGACAGAGTGAAAACTCATCTGGACATCCGTGATATCAGACATGTGTGGCAGTGATTTTGGATGATCATGGATTTCAGAGAATGACCCCACACTGTGGGCAAGGTAGATCCCTCCCTGGTAAATGATCAAAGCAAGTTTCATGCATGCTTTGAAGATAACAGTGTTATCATTAACACTGCTAATTGTGTTAGCACTACAAAGATGTGTGTACTATGCAGGATTGACTATCCACTGATGCTGCAGGCTCTAATGGCTTCCCAGGGCGTGTCCTAATGTCCTGGGCAGACTAATTAGCTCTGGTGTTCACCTCTTCAATCTGTTGTGGCTGGGCATGGTGGAAGGACGCAAGGACCATCCATGTTGCAGCTCAGAGAAAAAAACAAGTCAGTTTATTTTAAGTAAAATGAGAGACTTAAATTGTTGCAATGTTTGCCCACGCAGTCTTTCAAAGAGTGGTGAACCTCTCCCCATCTTCACTACACATTGATTCTGCCTCTCTAGGAGGCTGTCTTTATACCCAATCATTTTACTGACCTGTTGCCAGTTAACATACTGTAATTAGTTGTGAGATATTAAATCAGGTGTTTTGTTTTAGCATCACACAATTTTTCCAGTGTTTTGTTGCCCCCGTCCCAACTTTTTGAAACGTGTTTCTGGCATCAAATTCAAACTGACATACAGTACACTCACATACTCATAAAACAAAATTTCTCAGTTTCAACATATGATACGTTGTCCTTGTTCTGTTTTCAGTTAAATTTGGTTTTATATGATTTGTACTCTTTTTATTTATATTTTACACAGCATGCCAACTTTTTTGGAAACGAGACTGTGAAGACTAAAATAAGCTATGACTGCAACTGTACTTTAAATATTTTCTCATATTTTCTTGCAGCTTTTATGTTTACTTTTATATACTTTTTATACATATATATTTTTAATACTTATTTGTTACTTTATGTTACATTACTTGGTTATCCGTCTATCTCGATTATTGTACAGAATTGAGTCATGGCAATTCAATGACACTGTTGGGGGTGCACCACTACATTCATGCGTGTCACAAATACAAGGCTTGAATCTTTATATTTACAGTTACATTAATGAGCTTTGCACTCTTACATAAACTGTAATCTTTAAAACATACATCTTCTCTTGATTACTTATGAATGAAGGGGTATGTTCAGTCAGTTATTTAGTCAGTTATAAATATGTACATCTTTGTCTTGTTGAGCATAAAATAAAATGGAACATGAATCATTTGGGAAGAAGTTGGTTGCATTATCCTGTTACCCTTACAAATATATCGATTGTGTTTGTGCATTTTGAAAATGCCACAGTTCTAATGTCTCTCTTTTCTCAAGGAGAAGGAACATCATATAATTTCATATCAGTCATATAAATTGCTTTGCAATAAAAAAAAAAGTGTAATTTAGTTTTGGTTTTGTAATGTATTGTGTCTCTGCAAGGCAACAAACATGAGGTAATGGAAGAAATGTACCTGCTAATGACAGTATATGGTAACGATCCCATTACTCAGGGAAGTCTCTGTTATTATGGAACATAAATAGCACAGTGGCAACAGGAATAAATACTGTGAAAACTGTTTCCATACAAAGAAATAAAAAGTTCAATTTTAAGCCTATTAACCTTGGCATTTTGATAAATACATACACTGTAAATACAAATTAGTCTGAAGGACATGACACCTTCTTGGGAAAATGTATGAAGTGACAGATGGCCCCAACTGCAGGTAGGCACACTTAAGACGCACCACTGTTTCCTAAACAAGCACTGATAGGTAAATAAGAATCAGGGATTTACGAGGAGACTTAACGTGACTTAGATCTGGTGACGGATGTAAGACTGGCCAGTGTCTTTATTGATGTAGTGCTGAGGAGATAATGAATATCACTTGTGATGCTGTTGAAAAATCAACTGACAGGACCAGAAGATGGTCAGCTGATGAAAATTGAAGGCATTCGTTTGTTTTCCTCTTCTAGAAATAACTATGCAACTCACATAGCGATAAAACAATATGCTTTTTTGGTTTATAGGAGTTATAAATCACAAGAACCTTTCACAAAAACCTCTTTTTGAAACGGTTATACTCACATTCCAGTATTGCATCATTCTGGGATTGTGGGGCTGACCTGTAGTTGCTTAACTGGAACTATCAGGGCCCCAGCTCACTATGTACTAAGCCCATCCTTGTTCCTTTCGTAGTATGTGAAATGTACGTTGCACTCTTGTCTGCCAGAGTCTCATTTCTGTGTTTTGGGTTTTGGTTCTGTAATACATCCATTTTTATATTTCCGGTTCTTCTTGTCTCATCTTCTACAGAAGGTCCATCAATCCACCATGCTTTTGTCCTCTATCTGTGCACCTCATTCCAGAATCATCCACCCCTTCAGCAGTCCCTGCAGTTGCTTGCTTTCTGTAGTTTTATGTCCAATGGACTCAGGGACTGATGGGCAACAAAGCTGGAAGTATAAGTGAAGCAATTCGGTTTGGGGTACTTTGAGTCTTGTCAGATCACAGAGACATAAAGCATTTTTACTGCGTTCCGTAAGACAGAAACTTCATGAATAACAGCAAACTATTATAATTCAGGCTTAGCAATCAAAGAAGGAGATCCTTAATGGAAAGATTAAGAGCTAATTATCTGATATAGACAGCACATTGTCCATGCAAACGGCATTCCATCACACCGCCACTACACTGTATTATATTATAATAAACTGTATTTTTGTTGTTTGTTTGTTAAGCAGTGAAAAGGTAAGAGTACTCTAAAGTACTACATGTAAATGTTCTGAACAACAATGATGATCCAGAGGGCAAATACAGACCACGCTGGAATTCACTGGAATTTGTGTCTAGGTCTAAAGGAAAAGACACTGTATTCACAAGTGGACTTAATGCGCTGCACTCCAGACTCTTTTCTCCCAAAAAGGAGCCAAATTCAATTTCTCCCCAACTAAGTTTCCCTGTTTGCTCCACTGAACTTTGTGGACTCGGCAAGTCGCCTGCAGTGTGATTAAAACTAAACAATCTCATTCAATCAGCTATCACGAAAAAAAAAGTGGTCCGGGGAAATGGGGATTAAGGAGCCGGCTGGTTAATGACATGATGCAATTTGAGCCTTTCAGATCCCAAGAATTTGCAAAGCTGGTGGCACGTGCAGCTTCCGTCCACTAAATGTAACACATACAGCTGCATAACATGGTTACAAGGTAGGTAAGCACTTTAAGCAAACTAGACACAAACAAAAAGTAATATCCAATAAGTATCTGCACCATATCTGTTCATTAGTTTTAGTTCTTTTGGATGAAAGACAATTGATATGGGAGTTATCTCTGTAACAAGGGTAGCCTTCATATCTTAAATCTTGTCTCAAAAAATGCCTATTAACACATGAGAACCTTCACATCGATAATACATGGATTAAGCAGCATATTATATAGGTATTATAAATCAAGTAAAATGTGAGATAAAATACGTGTCTTCAAAGTACTATAAAACATTTTGTATGATAATACCGAAATGCTGTCAGAATTTTGTAGTTAATCACGCACAGGAGAAGCACACTCACAAGTCTGACGAAAAATGTTAATACATAATGAATGACCTGAAAATGAATGAATTTAATTATCTCATGCATAATCTAGGAAAACCATGGCCTAATTACAAATAATTATGCTGTCGTTAGGTACCTTGTGAAAATCCACTGATGCTATCAGGTAAAAAAATAAAAATAAAAATTAGAATAAGAAACTCCCAGAGTGGGTGTTCATTTTATATATGTGTTGTTGCCCATTTGCCTCTGTCCTGCAGCTTAAGGAGGTCTGCCTCTGTCCTGCAGCTTAAGGAGGTCTGCCTCTGTCCTGCATCTTAAGGAGGTCTGCCTCTGTCTTGCAGCTTAAGGAGGTCTGCCTCTGCCTTGCAGCTTAAGAAGGTCTGCCTCTGTCCTGCAGCTTAAGAAGGTCTGCCTCTGTACTGCAGCTTAAGGAGGTCTGCCTCTGTCTTGCAGCCTAAGGAGGTCTGCCTCTGTCTTGCAGCCTAAGGAGGTCTTCCTCTGTCCTGCATCTTAAGGAGGTCTGCCTCTGTCTTGCAGCCTAAGGAGGTCTGCCTCTGTCCTGCAGCTTAAGAAGGTCTGCCTCTGTCTTGCAGCTTAAGCAGGTCTGCCTCTGTCCTGCAGCTTAAGGAGGTCTGCCTCTGTCTTGCAGCTTAAGGAGGTCTGCCTCTGTCTTGCAGCTTAAGGAGGTCTGCCTTAGGCTTCACTTTTTCACCTTTGATGTGTCAGAGCTGGTTCTGCCACACACGCACTGCTCCCATGGGAAAGGTTTGTCTCTGCCTTGGATCAACCTCTTTGTTTGAAACATCAAATTGCTTGTCTCGCATCATGTCAGAAGCCTTTCCATAATCTCTTGGCCTCCCATTCACAGTATACATCTTCATTTGCCCTACATTGTTTGATATTAGACAACTGCAGAGGGAATGCCTCCTTTTTCCACTATTATTTCTAATTTAATTGCTAAATGCTGAACTCCAATGAAGGGGCGGCATGGTGGTGCAGTGGTTAGCACTGTTGCCTCACACCTCTGGGACCCGGGTTGGAATCCCCGCCTGGATCGCATGTGTGCGGAGTTTGCATGTTCTCCCCATGTCGTCGTGGGGTTTCCTCCGGGTACTCCGGTTTCCCCCCACA
>JAODJX010000119.1:25706038-25729011 GCA_026776945.1 Isichthys henryi | reverse complement strand
CCCGTATTTCTGCTTGCCCGCCTTCTGATTGCTCACCAGCCCTCACGATCGCCGATCTATTCCCCGTGATCGTGACAGTAAACAATGTGAGAATTTAGGTTATGACGTTGCAAAGAGTCAAAGCTAAACAATCAGATACCATCTTGCAGACAGGATGATTTTACCTGGCTTGTCTTCTTTTCAGAAATTGCCAGACAGAGACATACATAAGATAAATACTGCAAATTACAATATTTATTTCATTGACAGCTTATGGCTAAAAGCCTGTCTTCATCGGGCTTCTGATTTTAGAGAGATTTTCCAAATAGGTTTTATATTTTAGGTTGATCACGTGGTTGGAATTAAACAACGTGTTGAATACTGATAATTATATGTATGAGTGGTATATACCATTAATCGCTAAGGTGTGTGATCAAAAAAAAATCATGTCACATCCATCCATCCATTGTGTGAAACCCCTTATCCTATTCAAGGTAGCATGGGGTCTGGAGCCTATCATCAGCCTTCCTGATGTGGCCCTAATAAGCCACGCCTGTTGCTACAGTACTTGTATCTTCATTAATCTGGTTTAAGTGTGCCTGTCTCATCAGCCCCAGTCCATCATCCATCCTGTTGCCTTTGCCTTTCCCTGTGTTCATCATCCCTTTACCTCATTTTTTGCACTGATTTAATGATTTTTTTCCAAAAAAATTTCCCCAAATAGGCAGCCAAAACTCGAACACAAAATTAGATAAAATGATTTTAAGTCTTTCAACGGTATTGCGTGTACTGTAAACTACAATAAACATTCGATTTGTATGACGATATGTATATTTTTGCTCGATTTTTGGCTAGTTTTGTCATTTTTGGCTCACCATTTTATAAAATGCATTTAATTAGATAAGATAGATCCTTATTGTCACTAGTACAGAAATAAATGGCAATATAACAAAAGTGATAAACTACCCCAGTAGCAAAATCAACAGCTTAGACAGTGAAGTTGTATAATTTGAGTCTGTCTTCAATAATCTTAAAAATTAGAAAAAATTGATATATGTTACGGTAAGGAGTTTGTGGGAATCATCAATATCTTCCTCTTTGTCTTAATTGACACACATTAATTTAGGGATTCAATGTGTAAATATTTATGATCATAAGGTTTAATGTTAGGTGGCATTAATTGCACTTAATCACCAAAAACTATGTGATTAATTAGTTAATTTTTTTAAATCGATCCGTAGCCCTAGTTATAATTGATTTTTGGAGGCAAAATCCTCTTTACAGATATTCTTATTTCCGGGTTGTGCACTCCTGTGCTCACATTCTGCAAGTTGCCGTGCAAAATAGCAGCTCTGGTGTGTAAATTACCAAAACATAGGATGGCATAAAGGAAGTCTTACTTGATAATGTTTAAAGCCTTTGTGAAACTCACCACTGTTTTGTAGCAAAGAACGGTTTCACATAAAATAATCTTTGCTCTACAATGCTTTTGGGAAACGCTACACTTCCAGGACAAACAAGGCCATTCATTTACCAAATTATAGTAGCGATGGTAGACTCTGAGGTAGCCACAGTTAGCTAGCTACCTAAAAAGTTATAATAAGTATTGTCCAGCATTAGTTAGAAATCAAGATCAATGAACAATGTAACATCATGAACTGTATCATGTAACCAATGTAACTAATCCGCTCAAGCTCAGTTAATGGTATTGGTCATAATTTCCATCAGTACACTACTAGTTAGCCTAGGTCAAAACAGATGATTACGTAGCATTTCTCTTGTCTTTTTTGGGTACTGTTCAGTAGTTGGCCTTTTGACAATTTATACTCACTTGTTCTCCCTGTTTAATAATAATAATAAAAGTGAATGTTCTAAGATTCTTCTTGGTTTGTATCCCATCAATAATGTGTTATTAAGTTCCCATGGAAGTCGGAAAAAAATGTATTTAGGTTATTGAAGTGATCAAATAATTGTTGAATCAAAACACATTGTGGCAGAAATAAAGAATTTCCAGAAATCACTTTGGGGTCATTTATTTACAGCACTAATTCTGTTTTATCGGGTAAAATCTAGTTTCAGAGTCATTTGCAATACATTACAAAAAGATAAGTGAGGGTTAACACAGAACAATCCATGCGTTATATATCTTCAAACACATGGCAATGTGCAGTTGAGAGCGGCAGCCTCCATGAAGTGCATTTAAAGATGTATAAAGCACAGTTTGGGGAGCCTTAACCCCCTTATTCCATGACTGCTGCACATTTGACTTGTATCTCAAAAAATATATAGTCTGTCTTGTTTACTGTAGATATCTGCTCCATTAATGCCTCTCAAATTATAGAACTCCCTCCAACTTACCAAGTGTCCCCCGTACCTGGTGAAAATGAGGAAGAATAACTCAATCTGTGTTGCATCGAGGACTTTTCATCCTCATCAATCATGCTTTTCTTTCTTCTCAGAATAAGCTCCTTATCTTGGTACAGTTACTGGTCTAAGCTATAAATGCTACTTCCATAAGACTAAGAACTTACCATATCATTCTTCTGCTTGCGAGAATCAGAAATTCAACCACCTGTTCTTGGCACTGAAATGAGAAATGACATTTCCTCGTTATTACTTCCACAAGCATAATCCAAGTATTCACAGATATTTGGCTTTTTCTTCAATTAGTTAGGTATTACTGCTTGGTGAAACTTTTCATAACAGATAGAAGATCAGCGATGCAATCACCATTCCCCCACCTACTGTATAAGCCATCACAAATCCCGCCTAATACAATATGTACCACCTTATTCTTTTTCTTGAATCCCACACAGTAGTTACAGATTCTTTAATTGTTTCCCGCTTCCTTTTTTCTTTGCTGCTAACTATAAGGCAGACAATGTAGAGTTTCTCAAATTCTCCATCAAGGCTTGAAGTTCCCATTAAGATGCTCCATTAAATATATTATGCACTTTTATGAATACTGATATCATTCAATAAGTTATCACATTATTTTAATCATTTTCTAGTAAGACACATAAACATTTATTAAAGTCAATTTTGGCCATGACCCCCTCATCTTGAACCTTTCATCTGTTAAACAATGCTGTAATTTTGCAAGATGTAAAGCTTGGAACACCATGTACAGTATTTTCCACAAAGTGTTTCATTATGAAAGTCTGGAAAAAAATAAGTACAGTATAACAGAACAGTTGACTCTGTAACATGGCTCCCCATTATGAACGAAGTAGACGTTTATCTGTAAATACAATGGCTTTGGTAATGATTTCATAAAGGAGTCTAGACAAATACAGTTGTGACCACTGGACCTTTCACAGAACCCATCCATGAGGAAAAAAGACTGTCCACAATGTGCTATATTTTAAACCTCCATGCCATAGCGTAATTGGCATCCCATTAGCCTTGTTTGAGTATGGCTCTCATTTCATGTATCTATCCCTCAAGTCATTCTGTTTTTTTACCATGTCTATCAATGACCACTCCATGTGCATTAGCATTTCACTAACTACACGTAGCAGAGAGGGCAATAGTAATGGCATCTTATGACTTACTCATCCTAAACTGCAACCTTTCTCCTTATATTTCTGTAACAGGGATTAATGTCCTAAAATGTGCCATTGGCTTGGTGGGGACGTAATATTTTATTAGGTATAACAGTTAGGGAGTTGCTGTACATTGAATGTTTAAGTAGTTCTCGCAATCTCTCTAATGTGCACTGTAACTGTGCAGATCTGCACCTAGAAAAGCCTATTTGTGACTATTTCTTTACCTCCTGTCTTTCTGTGCCATGTCCTTTTCCTATCCACCTTGACAGTGGTACCACCCCAGTACCTTCTCTTCAGTGCCACTCTGCCGGACAGCACCGGTGATTAATTGCCTTGGCAGTACCCCAGAAAGAATGCTGATGACAGACGGCGACTGATCAAGAGAACCAGCCAACGCCTACCGTTCCTGCATGAAGAGAGAGCGGGGAGATGAGGCAGAGTGAGAAGCTGATTCTCTGAACAGAGCTATATCCACATTCTGCAGAGGAGACCCACCCTGGTGAGACCACTGTCCTCGCTGCTATCCCTCAGCAGCCCCCTTCAGACCAGCAGTGTCATCTTGCTTGGTTTGACCGTTTTGTTCTGATGTCTGACTGTGCACCTATGTAACCCTTCCTTAATCCCCAACAAATCAGCCTCTTAGGTTAGCACAAAGTATTTTGTTTAATCTTGTAGTCTGACGTCTAATTGTTTAATGGACTATGGAGTCTATTATCCAATGCACTTAAGTAAAAAAATCATATAGCCACATGCTTTTCTCACTTAAGTGCATCCTCCCATCGACTTGTAAGTGTGTGTTTTAGATGCATTTAGGTTCAATACGCACTATGGGGTCTATTTTCCCATCAAGCACTTAAAAAAAAGTGAAAAAAGCACTTAAAAAGTTACATGCACAAGTGTATACACCCCTTGTCAGCACAGCAGTACAAGAATTATACTTAATTTATCAAGCAGGAAAAGGGGGTTATGCCACAAACCTTTTGCTAAGACTGCTGCAGTTGATAGCACTGTATTTCACTGCACACCCCAAATGCCTATCTAACCCTAAGGGCATTTAAACCCCAGACTTACGTCAGTAGGAGGATACACTTATGTCAAAAAAGTGTGCATCTAAGCAGTTTTTTTTTTTTTACTTAAGTGTATGGGAGAATACATTCTTTTGAGCAGAAAAGTACCAAAATATGGGCGTGTCACATGTAAATGACCCTTAAGCGCATTCCATGGATGGTAAAGAAGGTGAAATTAATATTTAAGCTCTAACGTTTCATTGCTTGCTTCAATTTTTCTTGCAGTTCAATAGCCTCTTTCAGCAGCCCACAGTTAGATCTCTAAATATTGGGACCAGAAATAATCTTAATAGTGTAGGTAACAGTGACTCTTCAAGAGGAACATCAGTGAAAGAGATTAATGCCCCTACCTATAATATGCACTGACTATCTCCCAACAACACTTGGGAACAAGATCTGCAATCATCCATCTCCTGAAACTGGAGAATGGCACCACCTCTTAGTCCGTTCTTCCTTTAGTGAAATCCAGCAGGCCAATAGGTCTTTGCAAGGCTAATTCTTTTAATGACTGGGCTGCTGCCACTGACATTAGTGAAGTCATATTATTAATAGGCTGCTGCCAGTTCTTTTTGTCGCTGCCTTGCTTGCTAACTTCTAAAATATGAGCAGAAATTTCTGTTTGCCAGGTGATGAATACTATATATTCACACTCGTATGCTAGATTTATTTTAATTTACTTTTATTTTTTTTTATTAATGGATTTCTTGACAAAATCTTAATATTATTTAATAAAGTTTAATAATGCATTTTCTGCAGTGCTCTTTAATTTTTTTGTGTCTTTGGCAATAAGTGCTACCTGATTTTTCTGCCAATTGAGCACTCTGAACTGAATTGAACTGAGTGAGAGAGAGAGAGAGAGAGAGAGAGATAAAATAAGATACTGCAGGAGGTGTAAAAGAAAAATGGGGAATATGGAGGAATGTGGAGGAGACATATATGTTAAAGAAGACAGCGAAAGAGGCAATGGTAACAATTCCTGGGGCAGTTCTTATAAAAATCTGGATCTGGAGTACCACACACCCCTTTCCAGTGACCTCATGCTCTTCTCATCTGTCTTCTGACTTCATAGGAAGAGTCAACAGAGACGTGAGTGTCACTGCCGAGGTGAGTGAATCTCCCGATGGGTTGACATTCTCCCCACAGACACACACACTAGTGATGGCTGTGCCCAAGAGATCATTGAAGGCCTGGATTTTGGTTTTGATCCAGGTCACTCACAAAACCAAACTCTCAGACTCCTTGCTTAGTCTCTCAAAACCCTCACTCAGAGCCTCCATTGACCACACGAAGATCACCACAGTGTCCGCATGGTCAAGACCGTTAAATCTTTCCTCACCAACAGATACCCCACAGCCACTGGACCACATGACCCTGCTCAACACCCAGTTCATGCAAGCATTGAACACAGTAGGCACACAAACACACCCCTGATGAACCATTCAACCCACTGGGAAGAACGCAAAGGTTCTACCTATGCCATGCACAGCACTCACAGTACCGCTGAACAGGCTTACCATGATGTCCAACAATCTCAGCGGGATTCCGCAAAGTCTCAAGATATCCCACATCTGAATCAAACACTTTATGAAAATTCATGAAGGCTGTAAAGAAACCTTGCCAATATTTACGTTTGCTCTTGATGAGTACTCTCAGTGCCAGGATGCAGTCAATGGTAGACTTTTTAGGCATAAAAATTGATTGTGCCAATAATTGATAGGCGAGCAAGTGCTTACGGAACCTATTCAGGATGACCCTAGCAAGGAACTGCTTACAGTGTAATCACCCTTCCCTTTCCAGTTAAGGACAACAAGTCCTGTCAGTTGGGATAATGCCTGACTCCTAAATGGAAGCAAAGATTGCCTGCAATGCCAGGAAGACAGCCTTAGCACCAGCTTGGAGAAGTACATCCTTAATTCCACCGATCCCATTGGCCTCCATGCAATCTCAATGAGACGGGTGGTTCAGAACTAATCGTAGGATCAGACTCAAGAACTATGGACCCAGAGATGTCCAATGTCCCAGCTAGAGGATCACCTTTAAACAGCTGCTCAAAGTCACCAGCCCAGTATATCACAACTGAAGTATCATTCAGAAGGACCATTCCATCACCTGCCCTGACTGCAACTCTCCGAGGAACAGATTTGAATGTGTATAATCATTAGATTCCTCTGTAAGCAGGATGTTGCTAGACCACAAATAGTGTGTCACTTGCTCACAAATTTCTCTAACAAATGGTTCTTTATCTGCCCTCATAGTCCTCACATCCATCCTTCTCAGTTCCTGATACAGACTGGGGTTGCCATCGAACCTTGCACTGCAGCCCCTCTCAATAATATCCAGAGTGCCCTGCAAGATGAAACACCTCCTTCTGGAAACACCAGCAGCACTAAAACAACACTCAGTAACCTTGAGGGTCTTATCATGGAAGGTCTCCCACATCACATTAGGATCAGAAGTTGCACCCAAGTCTGCAAGTTCCCCGCACAAATTGCATGCAAACTCATTAGTCCCAGTTAAGAATCCAGAGGTAGCAGTGGCAAGAGTAACTCCCTAGAAGAAAGAAAACGTTGGGAGGAACCAGACTCAAAGGGGGAGCCCATCCTTGGCACAGCATCAGTAGTTATGCGGATGTGGTACCATTCTGTCATGGTAAAGAGAGAGATGTGCTAATTCACCGGGCAATCTAAATTCCTACCCTCACCTATGATGCCTCCCTGGGGAGGTGCTTCAGGCTAGCCCAACTGGGAGGAGACCCCGGTGCAGACCCAGGACACACCGGAGAGATTATTTCTCTTGTCTGACCCGGGAATGCCTCGATATTACCCAGAAGAGCTGAAGGAGGTGGCTGGGGAGAAGGGGGTGTGGGCATCCCTGCTTAGGTTGCTGCTCCCACAACCTGGCCCAGGATAAGTGGCAGAAAATGAATGGCCTGGCAGAATATTCTGTAGAAGTTGAATTCAATTTACACCTTCAGAATAACTGACTACTCATACTGACTCAGTCATACTGACTAAGGCCAGGGATGTAGAGATTGAACGGACCATTCCCAATGCATTATTAGTTGCAATACTTAGAATGAGTTGTGACTAGAAAGCAGTTGGTGTCTGATAGATGCCAGCAGTGACATAAGCTGTCAAGCTGAAGATGGAAGCTTTCAAATCTTTGCTTGCAAAACTGAAACAGAAGAAATTTTGAAACGAATTGTACCGAAATGCAAATGCAAGCAGCACTAGATAGCTGTAGCGAAGAGTTGACAAGATCGAGTGTTAATAGGACTACCATGTTTCCCTGAATATAAGAGAGGGTCTTATATTAATTTTTGCTCCAAAAGACACGTTAGGGCTTATTTTCAGGGGATGTCTTATTTTCCCCATCTACAACAAACATTTACCGGTATTCATAAACAAAAATCTACATTTATTCAAATACAGCCACCATGTCATTTTCTAACCACATCTTTCCATGTAAACAATCTAACGGTACATTTATTCATGAACAAAAATCTACTGTGTATAAATTTATTCAAATATTAAATACATAAATATTTCCTGTTTCTCATTCTAGTTACCGTACAATCCATGGGATAGTAAGTAGGGTCTATTTTTGGAGTAGGACTTCTATTACAAGCATCCTGAAAAATCAGGCTAGGGCTTAACGCAGTATCTCATTCTGTAATAAAACTCTGTGTGTGTGTGATCTTTGAGTGTTTGTGTGTGTTGTTCGTAATTCACGGCACAACTTACAGGAGAACTTACCTCACTCGTGCCACTTGTTCACCCCTGACTAGGCCAGTGGGTTTAACAAGCCCTAATTTACACAATAAAAGTATGTCAATATAAAAGGCATCGTGTCATCCGTCATCTGATGTTGAAAACATATTGATATACCGTAAAAATTCGATATACCGGGCAGCCCTAGGTGATAGTAAAAGTTATTAATGGGGGGGGGGTGATCTGTAGCCATATCCATGGGTGGGATCCTCTGATCATTTGTTCTTCTTTATCATTATTATTGGGAAATAAAACTGACATACTGTAAAATAGAAGATGGTGTCCTCAGTGGGTGCTGGGGGAGCACCAAGGCTCATATGGGGGTATGGCTTGTGAATGCCCCCCCCCATGATGCCTCAACGATGTTTTTTTTTATGGCCAGCTTCACCCCCCCAAAAAAAAAAGTTTGAGCATTTAATGGGTTAATGATGTAATGTCGTGTCAATATGATTTAATTAAACGTAAAAGCATTTACAAAATACACTTAAAATCCATATTTTGGTCTAAAATTTAATCAATTTTAAGAGAATATTTGAGGGATGATGATGGCAAAGATGTCAAAGTGGTGCAATCGTGAAAACTTTGCATCAAATAATCAAAGTTGTTTTAAAAAGGTGAAATTTCAAATAAAATACCCTATCAACTTGTGTGGCATAATCGCATATTAGAACTAAAATAATATAATTAAAATAAATAGAACACCATTGTTCTGAATATTATAGTCATATATAATCATAATTATAATTTGGGGATAATGTCACGTCAACTTCCTGAAGTGTCAAGGTGGTGTAACCATTCAAGGAGCCATTTTGTTCATATTGTGCGAGAAGACCCTGTGACAAGAAATAATGTCACGGAGAAGGACCTCTAGTAAGCTTAACTGTTTAATGCCAGGGGTAGTAACTCTCTTTAAAATTTCAGATAATTTGACATTTTTACGGAATGCTCAGGTATACTTACGTTTACATGTGAAATGGTATGAACAGTGACAATTCCTCATAATTCTGTTTGAAACATTCGCACCAAGGCCGTGTGCCTACCGTATATACAGTACTGTAGGTGTCCATGATAATGCCTATCAATTCTGATTTTACCCCATTTGACTCATTTCACAAGTCTTTCTGCTTTCGGCCAATTTTGTCAAATATCAGCAGTTTACGTAGCTGATTAAATATGTAATGTAACTTACTATGTGGAACTATGCTAAAGTGTTCAGTGTTATATATTTGGAAATAATGGTGATATATTATCAAAGCTCTATAAAGCTAAGATAAAACCAATGTTGCACGAGCTTGATGTTATAGAATTTTTTTATCTTCAGTGCATATTTGTATTCCATTCACTTACAAATATATGAACAGTGACTGTTCAACATGAACAGCAGCTTCAGAAATGTTACTCAAAGATTAATGCAAAATGTAAAATGCAATTTATTACATTTCTGGTATTTTATAATTGATATAATATGAATCAGCCTGTTTTCCCAACCAATTCAACATAAAGACCCACATTCACAGAGTACTTAACTAGTTGGTAGAAACAAAATCTTGGTCTGGATTTGTAGTCCAACTGAAGTCATGGTTCTGAACTGGAAAAGGATGCATTGCCTCCTCTAGTTTGGGGATGAGTTACTGCCTGAAGCGGAGGATTTCAATTATCTCAGGGTCTTGTTCACAAGTGAGGGAAAAGGGGAGCAGGAGATTGACAGGCAGACTGGTGCTGCATCAGCATTTATGTAGACGTTGTACCATTCTGTTGTGGTAAAGAGAGAGCTGAGCTGGAAGGCGAACCTATTGATTTACCGGTCAATCCATATTCCTACCCTCACCTCACAAGCTTTGGGTAATGACTGAAAAAATTAGATGGTGGATACAAGCAATGGCAATAAGTTTCCTTTGCAGAGTGTCTGGGCTCAACCTTAGAGACGCTGAGCAGCTCAGACATTCGGGAAGAGCTCAAAGTAGAGCCAATGCTCTTCTGCATTTAAAGGAGCCAGTTGTTCCTGAAATCTGTCTAGGATGCCCCCAGGGCGCCTCCCTGGGGAAGTCCTTTGGGGAGGTCCAACCAGTAAGAGATCCCAGGGCAATCCCAGGATATGCTGGAGAGATTATATCTCTCGGCTGGCCTAGGAATGCCTTGGTATTCCCCCAGTGGAATTGGAGGAGGTGGCTAGGGAAAAGGAGGTCTGTGTATCCCTCGACAACCTGGCTCCAGATAAGCTGCAGAAAATGGATGGATGGATGGATGGATGGATGGACGAAATTACAATAGTAGAGAAGAATTCACGGTTCTTGTTGGTAGATGTTTTCTTCTACATTGAAGTAAAATTAAACACAACGTTCACTTGACTGTTGACTGTCACACTTTATTTTCAGTGTCAATTTCTTCAACAAACAATGGCCTTTGACTGTAGAAACAATATGGTTAAACGCTGTAACTGGTGTGTCATTTGGCTTAACTAGTATTTTTCAGAACAGTATGGTAATATATAGGAAAATGTATGTGGAATACTGTAATGTAATCCTCTGTTGTAATACAATTATTTATTTTTTTCAACAATTTTTGCATATTTTGTCAAACTTTATTTAGAAAACACAGGTGTAAATATTCTGGTCAATACTGTAAAAACGCATGAAATTTAAACTCAAAAGATAATCTGTTTTCATGTGTTATTTTAAAATGGAGTAATTACTTGCATCAGTAGACTTTCTCTCTGGATGGATAAAATATGTAATATTTCTCATTCTTTTGTGGTTACACTATTTGACATTTTCAGGTGCATTCATCTTACCTTTTGTAAAAAATGGTGTGAATGCCATTTCAAATTGCATGAAATCTACATGAATACAACATGTACATTTCAACAAACCTGATGCTTGCTTTAAAAAAAAAAAACAAGTTTATGAATTGCACATCTTGCCAGCCCTTATTTGTCACTGACCCTATTAATATAAGATTTTTGGAGAGGCGAAGACAGTGTATAGGTAAGCTTAGGTAGTATTATGGTAATGTTTTCGATATACTGTGGTATTTTCATTCAGCAAACTTTATCATCGCTGAACCCTCCCTAGCTTATTGTAGGGGGAGGGGGCTACAGGTTGGGGGGTGTGAGATGAGTTGGAATTAGACGAGGATGAGGGGTGACGGGGCGGTCCTGGGAATACATTGTTGTCATGCCAACAGCATCTAGTTTCAACCGAGTCCTCTAATGTCCGCTATAGACCGTTAGCCATGTTTTGCCACTCAGTCGGATGCAGTGCTATTTTTCTTGCCGTGGTGGTCTTGAGGGTGATATCAACTATGGGGAGGAACATCGGCAGAATAAGCTCATTAAAAGACTGCATGAGTGATAAGGGTATCCCTTGACACTCCGGAGGTGGTTGTTATGCAGAGGTGAGGAAAAACTCACCACCATTATGTCCTGGAATACCATTAGCCAGCGGCTAATAGAACCATGGTCACCCATGAAGTGTATCTGGGGTTCTTTCCTGCTAACTACAATCCGCCTACGTAACTCCCCGTACTAGCTGGGTTCTGACCTCAAATTTCTTCTGTTTTTGATTAATTTTAATCCAGTTCATTTTTGTAAATTCTATACAGTTATGTATGTATTTCATATTCATTACATTGTATTGATGGGTATTGATTGTGTTGCTTGACACATGCAGGTTTGGGGATTAGTGTATTCAGGTTATACTTGTTCTCCCCGTGGTTCCTCCTTCAGTCCACAAGCGTACGGTTAGGCTAATTGGCATCCCTAAATTGTGTGTGAGTGAGTGCATGTATGTGCCTTCAGATTGACTCTTATCCCATCCAGTGTGTCCCCTTGCGTTATGTACATTGCTATATTTCATATTTTTCTTTTGTTTTTCGTATTAAGTCTTTGTTTTCTTTTCCAAGTACAGTCTAGGGAGCAGTTGGCAAAGCATTTCTCTGTACATGTGCACGTTTGTAAGTTCTTGTAAGTTTGTAAACTTGAGACTTGTGCTCTGTCATGCCTGCGATAGACACAACACCAGTGTAGAAGCCATAACACGCAAGTTGTGAAGGAACCCAAGACAGTGAACATTTTTAAGAGCTGCACATGAAATGATCAAAAATTCACTTCATTTTAATCACTCGCAATACTTTACAGACCAGTGCACTAATCATTACTTTTGGTCACTTAAAAGGAGAGTATTTTTTTTCCAAACCCAAAAACTTTAATTAATCATTGATTACGTACAATTAACAAATGCATCACCGTAGCTGGTATCCACATTTGGCTTTCAACGCTGGCGCGTTCGTGACTCACATGCATGGTTGACTCCTATCCTGTGGTGACAATGGGAATAACGGCTCTTTGAAGGGAGCAGTATTTTCCGGCTCTGTTCTTTTCCAAGATCTGGCTCATTATCCTTTTGTCTTTTTTTCTTAAAGGGCAGGGGTTACTAAGTTTACTACAATATTTGGATCAGACTCAGATGTACAGTCGACATCCCACCAGTATAATTTTATTTTGCATGTATGGACTAGGTTTAGTAGAATTAAATTACTTGGCAGACCTAATGTCTATGATCTGCATTGTAAACATACAATGTGATGCCACTTTGTCAGTGAATTCAGTCCACTACTTTGAATTTACCCTCTATAAGAAATGTGTTATGTAAATAGCTGCTTTGTCTTGAATGCAATTCATGCAACAGATTATATTGGAAAACCTTTTATTAGTACAGCAAAACACAAGTATAATTAACTTTTTTTGCAAAACATATTACAAAACACATCACTAATAGGCTCTCATTTGTGGGGGGGAAGGGGGGGGGGCGCCCTTTACCCAGGAAGTATATGCATTCACACAGAAATTAACCAAATACAATTTAGAACCAATGTTTAATGAATGCTCACACACTACCGGGCACATTGTGCAAGTAAAAAAATTCGATTTCATTATTATTTTGCATTATGTAATGTACTTATGTTTATCATGTTTAAATATATACTTTAGGTATTTGGAAAGGGCCAGCACCCCACATGAATGAATTTCCCCTGGACAGTTGTTTGAAATATCTGAAAACAGCTGGACACTAAGTACAGTATTAAACTAATTATAACATTAAAATGAAACTCTGAAGTATGCATTTTCTCAGAACAACTGAATAAGAGCTGTCCTTTCAATTCGTTCTTAAAATCTGTTTTGTTTGTTTCAGTTGACAAAAATAGGTTGCTCCAATAAAATTAAACTTCAACAATTTAGAGAAGCAGCAGAATATTATTGTCTGCATAGCTCAGATGTAGGCAATTCTGTTATAACACTTTGAGGAGGTTAATTAGGGGCAGTAGTAGAAATGTAAACAAATAAATAAGCCATAATATTGTCATGTTCAATATGTCTGTTTATCCATTTCCTTACCAATTTGGAACTTTAAATTGAATTAAAAACTAAATAAAGTGGCCAGGCTGTAATTTTAAGTATTGTTTAATATAATACCCACTATTTTATTGGCGAAAATGGTTTTAGTTGTGATGGTGGTAAGTAATTCTCATTAAATGTCAATTTGTTATTAATTCAACGCAAAGCTTAAATAAAATTGTATTCATTAATCACTCTGCCGTCCACCACCCTGCTAATTAAAACATTGTGGGGTCAGCTCGTTAGTCACTGGCAGACCTGATTGTTAATGTCGTCCTATTGTCCTTTTTCCCACCGCCATAATTTATTTTCTTTGCTGTTCTTGTAAACTCTTGTTAATTATTAAATTACTTTTTTCTCCCTAGTGACATTTTTCTGATAAATATCTAAGCTTCTTTAGAAGGGAAAAAACACATATTGTATAAATAGTATACAAATAAAAAAAACATTTCCTATCTCTCAGTATTTAACACAAACTTGTCCCTTTATTTAGATGTCTGAGTACCTTTCATACACGTTTCACCTCTTTTTAAGTATTATTAATAACAAAAACCTGAATGTTTTAGCTGTACAAATTTCCTATATGTGTGCCATTTGTCAGGAATGTCTTATCTATTGTATGCAGTGGGTTGCTGAAGCTGGAGGAGAAACTGAAGGCACAAACCATAACTGCACAGTTTAGCTCAGTATGAAAAAGCCCCCAGAATCCATCTGCAATTAATGAATAAGCTGCTCGGTGGTTGACCTTGACCGCTCATTATTTCTCAGCCTGTTATGTATTCTAATACATTTATTTATTCATTTTTATCTAAACCTACTAAATAAAATCCTAATTTGAGAGGGTTGATCTGATCATTCATTACCTTTAATAATTAATCAATGTAAATTAATCAGGAATTGTTTCAGCTTGAACAGTGATGATATCTTGCCACGTGGCAATAATTAAGTAGGGGGCCATACTGCAATTTCTTATTCCCAGAACAATATAGAACAAAAGTTCACACAGAGCCTTGGCTGGAAAAAATCCAGTCCATTTTTAAACCTTCAATAATGCACGAGATCCACGATGCACCATATGTCACTGTCAATACAATTTCCTTGTCTCCACGAGGTGTATGCATGAGATTTGTATATGTTAAGTAATGCAGCTCTGAAAGGTCAGGTGAGATGCACTGAGGGCCCATGCTCAGGTGAATTCCACCAGCTTACGTGGCATATCACAAGTGTGTTATTCCGTTAATTTACAGATCAGTTCAAATAATGAAATGCATAGAGTAAATGTCAAACACCGGCAGTCATAGAGTAATCCATCTCAACAGGGAAATATCGGATGGGTTTCCACAGAATTAAACTTATTCCATAGGGCATCTTGCACTTTCAGGAGGTCTTTCACAAAATGCTTGCGAACAAAGAAGGTCTGTATTTTCACATGTAATATTTCCAGGCTATGTTGTTCATATTTCAGATTTGAGTTTGTAGTCTAATGAAGGAAATTTGAGGCTGTTTAGAAGGTAAGACACATAATCTTTCCTCCATAAAAATCACTACTTGCAATCATTTATACTTGCTCAGCTGATTCTGATTCCTAAAAAGTTGTCATATAATGATATTTTTGTGAATAAAAATATACATCTTATATTTTTTGCATATTTTATTTGCAGTGATTTTGTATATTAAGAAAATTTATATCAAATACAGGATTAATATAGGATTATATAAAATATGTAGCAACAAACAATAAATTATTTAGCATTAAGACAAACGGGATTATATGGGTCATTCACACAAACTCATTTCTGTAACATATCAGTCTTCTTTCATTTTTAAAATTAGCTTGAAGACAGATATATTATGCAGCTTCATTCTGTTTGCCTCTGCAGCAGTTAATCAGGTTTGTTATATTACCATTTTTTTCTGTAATAAACAGAATTATTTAATCAAATCTAGGGCAGGAGTTACAGAGAAAAAAAAACTTTACAAATTGATAGTTTATTGTGGATTTATACATTCATTACATTTGAAAGATTTAAAAGCATTTTATCTAGTTTTGTGTTCCTCTCACAGTGGGGCATGAGGGAATGATGATCCACTGAGTAGCTTACAGAGAGCAAGGGGATTTTATTATAAACTGAATTCAAAAGTAATGAGAAACAAAAGGGACCACGAGGAGTCAAAACAAAGCCAGGTAGGCAAAACAAGAGCTAACAAGGGCTAGGACTGAACACAAGGAAGCGCAAAGGAAACACAAACGAGAAACACCTATATGGGCAGGTAACTGAACACCTATACCATCTATATGCAGGCAACGAGCAGGAGTAGCAGGGTAAGGGCAGGCACACATATCCACAAGTAACAAAGACTAGACAAGGAACAGGTGTTACCCAAACACTAGGAACTCAAGGGCTATGAAACGCTAGGTACAAGAGTTACAGAATATTACTACGAACTAGATACAAGCAGGAATAACTAACACAGGTACAAAAACAAAGACCCATACTGAAATACAGAAGCACAGGAAAACAATTAACAGGCGTGCAGTATCTAGGTTTTAGTTAGTAACTAATCTACGGGCTAAATGTAAGTTGGCCAACCCACGCCAGTGACATCCACCTGACATCCTGTCATCCACATTCCTGACATCCACCATTTCTGACACACCATCTAAAACCTATATGACAAATGGCTCTAAAAACAAAAGCTTAGGGAACATTGAAAGATCTTAAGATTTTCAGGCATAAGCCTTCAGTAAAAAAAAAGAAGAAGAAATACTGCAAATGACAATATTTTTATCCTTTGCATACCTCCTACTGGCGATCTTTAAATAAACAAAATGAAGGAGGGAATATCAGCTGTACTGACAGACAGTAAGCGAATGTTTGATTTTTGCTCTAAGTTCAGGGATTCTGTGCATGTGTGTGTGTATGCGTGCGTAACACTGGGTTTCCTTAGTTTGCATTAAATTGTAACAATCAAAGCTACATCAGTGGTTCCGTCACAATCAAGGCAAAATAAGAAAAGTCCCGCAAGGTGAATTTAAGTCACAAACAACGTTCAGTGCCAAAGTCAGAGTCAAAGGCAGAGCCTCCTTTTATCTTCAGGTCGTCTTTATCGCAGCACATCTCTCCCGGCACCTGGGAAGCAGAGAGGTGGGAAGAACACAAACTGTGGGAGTACAGGAAGGCAGGCTGTGTGCATGGAAGCCTATTGTTTAATTAATGAGGGAGCTGTTGATTTTTGCAGATAATTTAATGTCTTTTTAAAGCTTTTAACTTCTGTTCTCCATTTAGAGTAGTCTGTCTCTTTTATGATACTGAAATTGTAGAGCATGTTAACCTTGGTTTAACACGCGGCAAAGTCCCCCCACACCCCACCTCACGATTGAGAGACAGGGAGGAATGCATCATTAGCAGCATGGTGAAAACAAGAGGCACCTTGACCAGCAGGACCAGCAGAATGAATCGGGTGGGCGTGTATCCTACTTATACCTTTCAACACCTAAGCAGCCCATCTCATCTCCAGAGGTCTATAGTGAATGCAGTCCTAACATCTTCCATTTCCGACTTTTGCGCGGAAAAGGACTTCATGTGTTTTCTGAACCGCACTCATGTTTGCTTTAGAGCAGGAGTCTCCAACACGTTGCATGCGTGCAACCAGTCTCACTTCAAACTTTTCTAAGACACGTGTCTAAAGGTCAGAAAAAGAGGTACAAAGAAAATGAAACAAAATTCAGAAAGAAAATCTGATAACTATTACATTGTGCTCAACAACCATGAGTTAATCCAACCAAATACAAAATAGTCCCTTCCCTTTCAAACAGATAATGACCAATTGAATATCATCTGTCAACACAAATTAACAGCTAGTTAGACTTAAAACATCATCATGGAAGAAAACAACAGAAAAAAATGAAGGAAAATATTATTTTCATGCGCAAAGGGAAAGTTAGTTTTTTTTGCACAATAAATGCGTGTGCCTCATTTGCGGTCTAAGATTTTGTTTCTAATTTGTGAAGAATGCAATAAATGAATAAATATAAAATATCAGTAGCACACAACCGCTTCAAAGTAGCACTTGAAAAATGTTGGTGATCCTTGCTCTAGAATGAAAGACCAGAGGAGGTATATTGGAGGGTCCACCTCTGCCCCAAATCCCACCCCAGAACTGCTGAGGAATTACTCCACCCTCCAACATAATATAGAATGGGATGGAAAGTCCTTGCTCAGTGCAGGACTACAAGTGCCAGGGCTGCAGTATTTTAATAACTTGAGGCAGGACTTTGAAAGATAAAAACAGCTGGCGAGGCCGGCTGGTGTGTATAATGTGTGTAGGGGTGATATGCAGGGGAGAGAAGCAATTCCTGTCACCATCCGCCTACACTCCTGGATAGAGGATCACTGAGGCGTCCCACTGTAACTCCTGTTCAAAAACACAGAGCTTCCTAGATATCAAACCTCTGTAGTCCCCTTAGAGGGCAGCCGGATTAGAGCTGGACAGGACACCTCCCTTCTCTGTAGCACATTAACACACTGTTTGCTGTGCCTAGACCATAATGCTATAAATAATTCACCAGTACGGATTTTTTTCCCTCTTTCCGCAGTAATGAGCTCAAAGGTAGCCGCAGGGCGCAAAGCAAGCTGAGTGGTCTCCACAGTGGCGGGGTTCAGCATTGGCACGCTTACTGTGGAATTCAAAACATTTGCCCTACTGCGTATGCAAAATATGTAATCTGCAGAGACACACAGAATGCATCTTTAGACATATAAAACTGAAAATTTGCAACCAGCTACAAAAAAATCATATTAATCAGAAGGCACACAACAGCAGCACTTAGGCAATAAGCACTACAGTACATTGTGATTCTTTAACGAATAACTATATGACTAGATGCCTACAGCTTTCTTTTACGTGATTCAGTTTCAAGACCTTTGTGGGACCAAAAATCAGGTCAGAATTCAACAAGAACTGAGAAATCTGACTAAGGTCGATTTTATTATTGTTATTGACACTGAAAATATTTCTATCACCAGGCTAATTTTATTTATACGTTAATTATACAATTCACCAACATTCACTCTCAAATGGAAAACACCGACAAACAGATGTTTTCAGTTCTGAATTAGTAAACAAAAATCTGCAAAAGTAAATTCAATGACAATAATATAATCGCTCATCTGGGCATCTAATTAATAAGAATAAACGACCAGTTAAGAAAAATTCTGCGGGACATTGGATGTTTTCCGACATCCACTTGCAAGGAGGGTTAACTGACATTACGGCTTCATGAACAATTCGCCACTTTCATTCCTGACATCCACCATTAATTAATCTTGCAAATTGTTCATTGCATTCTTCTCATTACCAATATCAATTACGCAGGTCAGTATGTAGGGGAAAAACAGATTTAATAGTGAAAATGATAAAGACAAATAAATTAATTCTCTGTCAAGGGTATTATGGAAACAGCTTTCAAAGGACTCCATACATCAAAATAAGATGACCATTTGTTATTGTGGAGTTGGAGCTGAGATATGTCATTGTCTGAAAGCTGAAGTAAGAATAAAATAGGTTAGGAGCAATTTAAGATCAATGATCTTCAGCAGCTGGGTCCTGTTTTGAAAATAAATGACATAACAGATATGAAGGGATAGATGGCATTATTTTCATTGTTATCATAATAATTATTATTTCATTGGTTCCACTGCAAGTGCAGCAGTTGATTGTTTTAATCATTAAATCCTTTATTTGCCATTTGTACAAATATGAGTACAGGTACAATGGAATGCTTCTTATTGCCCCTGCCCCTAAAGCTGGGGGGAGAGGTTGGGGGCCTTGTTGGGGGGCTTGCACAGGTATGCGACTATTCTGTCAAGGCTAGGGATTGAACCGGTGATCTTCTGATCTTGAAACAGTCATTTTCTGATCATCACCCACTTTAACTATTTATGCAAATTCAAATTTCAAATTCCCCCCCCACTCTGTGATTGGACAGTGATTACACTTCCTGGTAGCATGATTTAAGAATGTACTTTTCAAAAATGAAAATAAGCAGCCGAACAAAGTTGGTCATTGCATTTCCGTGATGTGGCACAATTCCATCACTAAATTGTCTGTGATGGAATCCTTTGTAATTGTTTTTCTGGATGGTAGTTGAACAAAATACAAATCAGTGAAATGATGGTTTTGCTTTTCGTTGCATTACATTCTCTTCACAACACTCACTGAAAAGCAATGCTTCTTGTTCACTGGAATTCCACATGGCATGGTTTATGCTTGCAGTGCACTGTAAAACAATATATTGCGTTGATTGCTTTCCCCTGCATGCCAAAGTTATGTTTGCATTTCAAGGTGTTTATTTAAGCCCTTCTGCATGCTCTCCCTTGAACACACTCACTTCTACTGTTGAGATAGTCAGCAATGTGAAATGTCTTAGAGTGCACATGGAACCCTGAACCCTACATACCACCTTCGTTACCAAGGACGCCACCCCCATCCTTACCATGTTCTACCAAGTGACCGTTAAGAGCATCTTCTGCTACTGACCAATGACTGGTTAGGGAACTGCAACGTCTCTAACCACAAGTCTCTGCACTGGATACTGAGGATAGCAGAGAGGATCATCGGGGTTCCTCTCCCACCCATCCCATGGACTGCTCACCCCCCCTTCCCCCCCGCCCTCTTGCAGAAGGTTTCGCAGCATCCAAGCTATCAGTGCAACAGCTTCCTCCCCCAGATAGTCAGGCCCCTCAATAACCTGTTGTCCCCCAAGGATCATCACTGCCCCCCACTAGTCAACTCCCCAACCTCACAGACTACCACTACTCCCATCAGACCATCCCCCCATTACCCTCCAATGATGCTTCCATTTGTTGCATTTGCCTATAACACAATTGCATTCTTTATTTGCACTACACTGACTATTTGCGTTACACTGCACATACACAAAATCTTTGAACACTATTTATATGTATATTATTTTTTAATTGTATTATATTGTTTTGTGTTGTGAACATCATACATTTTTTTTGTTTTATGTGTAGCGTCAGAGGGGACCCAGAAGAAACGGTATTTCAATGCACTGTGTACTTGTGCATGAATGTGTTGACAGTGAAGAACTTTTGAGTCTTGAGTCTTTCACGTCCCAATCTGGCTTAGTTGCTGGGTATATATTTGGTAAATATTCCATGTACAAGTTGTAGAGAGTGGCTGCCAATAGAATTGGAAGAAAGCAAAAATGTAGACCATCTTGGGGTCCCCAAGGATTGGTTTAAGAAACACTGACTTAGAGAGTTAGGGCAACATTCTTCTTTTGGTTTCAGTTTTCTTTTGGGTTTAAGGACTTAGTTGTGGTTAGTTAGTCAGTTAGTTCCTCTGTTTCGTTGGAATCAAGTTTTTCTCAAATAATGTATTTTTTTCACCAAACATGACCAGCATTGTTACCCGATAACTCTACCTTTGACTCATCTGTCCAGAGCAGTCCCGGCACCACGGGGGGAGTACCACCCACATGGCCTACCTCATCCCCTCAGTGAAGATTAAGGCCTAATTTAAATTTTGCTAAGACCAAAGTCACATTCTAGCCTCAAATCCTCACAGACCCACTTGATTGGTTGTCTGGGTGAGCGCCAGCTAACTAATGTAATGTAAGCTTGTTCGGCTGCTTTGTGTGTGGTGGACTTCGAGTTGACAACTTTCTCACAATTTTCCAAGAAGGTAGCTAAATGCTTTATGTTGGTAAACATCATTGGCACGGTTGAAATCAAGCTCACTATCATGTGATGGTGTAAGGATGGTTAGTGTTTCCTGGGGTTTGTTGAACACTGTGTGTGTGTGTGTAGTGTAACGATGCACTTGCGGAATGTTTTGGGTCCTCTTACCTACCCATGTCTTGGATTGACTCTGTCCCTAGTTGAGACTGATTGGGTCATGCATAGCTGAGACTGTGCTGCCTTATCCTTGAACATCTTTATTTATATATTTTAAATCTACTTGGGACTCTTATGTTTTGTCTTCACACTCTTTCTCAGTGACATATGTGGGCTCTCCTGTGGAGGCCACGTTGCAGTGAGGAGGTAGAGAAGGACTACATTAGACAGATCTACTGTATCGATGAGGCTTTTTGAACAGAGGGAGGGAAGGGACAGCAGACACATTCAGAATGAAGTTTCCTTTGGACGACAGATCCTTTGTGCTCTATGCTATTCTTCTTGAGTCAGCGAAAGAATAAAAGGCATTCACCCTTTTTAGAAGCAGTAACAAAGGGTATACTTACAGCTTAGATAAAAGTCCAAGGCAGTGGTGAAGGAGCTCGCATTCACTGCCCAACAGAGGGAGGAAATAAAGAGAAATATTGGTGGGATATTGCATGTTGTGAATGGTGGGGGGAAACATTTTTAGAGTATATTAAAGGTCACACAGTTCAAATAAACCATTGACCATCAAGAATGAAATCTTGAAATCGTGTATAAATTTTACTCATGAAACTAGAGGATTTGAAAGTCAAAATTCATTCATCTGCAGTTGGGACTCCTTAGGATGATGTCATCATTATGGGACATGTAAAAGATATTCTAAACGCATGTACAATAGTTATGCTTCATAAATGTAATTTGCGTATAGTGAGTCATATACTGTGTATTTCTATTCAGTTTTATTTTGTATTGAACTTTTACCTTCCGAAAATCCATAAAACAGACACTTTTATTTAGCATAAAAAACTGCGCAGATGACTAAAATATATATTTTTACCATTTGACAACTTTTAATTATAATTTGCCATTTTTATTTTGTTATATGTGTTCCGGTCTTCTTACAAGACATCCCAAGTCTACATGATTCAATAGGGATTGGTAGACTTTTATAATTGTCTACAATCCTTTGAGAGTAGTTCCAAAATGAACTATTTTGTTGAGTAGCAGAGCTACTATTGAGTAATGATATTGCTCAGAGTGAAGTGTTTTGTTTCTATAGTTTTAGCACATTAAGACAGACTCAAGCTGAAATGTACACACTGAGAAACTATGTGGCCTGAGAAAATACATCTGTGGTGATTATTATTATTATTATTATTATTATTGGGGCATGGTGGTGCAGTGGTTAGCACTGTTGCCTCACACCTCTAGGACCCGGGTTCGAGTCCCCATCTGGGTCACATGTGTGCGGAGTTTGCATGTTCTCCCCATGTCGTCGTGGGGTTTCCTCCAGGTACTCCGGTTTCCCC
>JAODJX010000119.1:25679810-25698020 GCA_026776945.1 Isichthys henryi | reverse complement strand
GGAGGAAACCCCACGACGACATGGGGAGAACATGCAAACTCCACACACGTGACCCAGGCGGGGATTCAAACCCGGGTTCCAGAGGTGTGAGGCGACAGTGCTAACCACTGCACCACCATGCCGCCCCCATACATATCCAAACCTTTTAAAATGAATACCATCTTCCTGGGCCAAGATTATGACCTTATGCTTGTTTATGTGTCTATTTCTGCTCCACACATCATTGTGGGTGCATTTTTCTGGCATGGTTTAGGTCAGTTCAGCCAGTTAGAAACAACAAACCAGACCATCAACAATAGACAAGGTATTATATTATTATACAAGGTATTATACAAGGTACTATATTTCTTATTTTCGCCACTAGTTCCAGCTACCTATAAAATGTATAAAAAAGAACATGTACTGTAAGTACTAGAATCCTCTCAATACATATTTATCATTTTTAGCTGTTGCAATTCTAAAGTATGCTGGGACCATATACTATATGGCCAAAAGTATGTACTGTAGATGCCAATAAATTAGAGTAATCGGTTAAATAAGCTACACGGGTATACAGTTAAGCACACGGACATGCAATCTCTGGCAACAAACACTGGGAGTACACTGGGTATTCGAAAAGTTTACTGGCTTTCGGATTGGCACCATCTTAGGGTGCCATCTTTTTAACCAGTCAGTTTGTCAAATTGCTTTCCTGCTAGAGCTGTCCTGGTCAGCCACAGATGAAGTGGGAATGTCTGGGAGTTCAGTTATAAGGTGGCAGGTGACACAAACACAGAAAGGGACCCGATGACTCTATATCAATGCACAACGTGAATGTCGGTAAACCTAATTAGCAATGATTCCAGAATAGTAAAGGCTATATATAGGCCGGTACACACATACTTTTGGCCATACATTGTATTTATAGATATTTCTGTAGTTGCCACTGAACAAATATACAGATCAAGTAAGTGGTTGATTAATTTTGCGTTAAGTGATATTTGTCTATTGCAGACAAAAGACGAAACACAAAGGGAAAAGAAAGGTGCACATTGTTTTACATACAAAAAGTCTAAGGTTTTAGCAGCTTGACAAGACAAAGCTGGAATTTCATGTCAAAAATATATGCTGTCTATATGAGGTAGAATTTTGATGATAAAACATTGAAAAAATCTGCAACAAAATAGTTTTACTTTGATTTTTTTTTGTTTGAATAAGTCAATACCTGGGAGCCTGTTTCTAATAATAAGTGCGCTGTGAAGTGTCTTATTATTACTCTGTCATGATTATCTCCAGCGCAGGCATTGAAATGAGCACTGTAATCATCTTGTGGCAGTGGTTCTCTTGGTATTGTTTTGAGAAGAGGTGAGTGATGTCATCTTACAGTCGGTGTCGTGGGAAAAATGCTGTGATGAGATGAAAGGTGGACACCATTAAAGTGAGGCGAGGAACCAGAGACATCACAATGGGGGGAGGGGGGCAGCTCATCTGCACATAATAGATCGTCCCCTCTGATCACACTCCATCTCTCCAATAATTAGAGAAAACATTCTCCTTGGGGAACTCCAAAAAGAGAACATGGCAGCACGGTTCTCTTGGTAATTATTAGATCATGACTGCCAGAGGATGTCATAATGGTGAGCCCTGGAAGACAGTGTTTTCCTTGTGGAAACGTTAAAGATCTCAGTTGAGCAGAATGGCCTCCCACCTGCCCTCTGTTCTCTATCCAGCCCACCATGAGTCTAGAGACAAAGCCCTTGAAGTGTACAAATGTTGCTCTGGCTAACTGAGCTGTGCTCATGTACAGTATTGGTTTATTTTCCTGTTGCGGTATAGTTTCACTGATCATATTGTGCAGTCAAATAAATTACTCAGTTTGTCCTTAAAATTTTATATTCTAAAGCAATTTAAATGATTTATAGTTTTAACTTTCACATATTTAAATAGCTGGATGGTTACTAAATGAAGAATGATATGTAAATCAACAGTCTCTTTTAATGCTGGAACCTGTAAGGTTTAATTCCAAAACCACCATGTTAGATGCTGTGCTATAGTATACATGTGAAACAAGTAAAATAATATCACCCAATGCTTGTTAGGCACAAATAATCATATTTACAACATACAAAAGATTTCAGTAGGCAAAAAAACTTTTTGCAAGCCTTTGTTTGACTGCTGAACTGTAGTTCTGGGCTTCTGGGAAAATAATGTCACATTCTGATATTGATATGTTGCAACTAGTGACTGCAAGCAAATTGATTGTGTGGACCAGGCTATCTCAGAGGAATTATGCTTGTGTAAACACAGTTCTTTGACCTTCAAATGAATATGAAGAGCACACTGGAGGAAAACAGTTGGAATTCTGTGCACATCATGAACAGCCTGTCCATGCAGTGACAGAAAAGGGCTTGGCCACTAAAACCAAGCCAACCCTTTCATTACTCTGTGACATTTCTCGCTACAATGAATTCTAAAATACAAAATTTCCTTCTCTCAATATGATGCTTTTAAAAATTAAATTCGTCAAATACCCGAAGCGATAGAAAGCTACATATACATATGTGTGTGTTCGGGGAAAAAAAAAATCAAATTGCCTTCTGGGTAGACTTTTTTTATTGGAAAATTTCATTACAGCTAACATAAAAACCAATCAAAGTTTGATGTGTGTGCACATATTCTGTGTCTCAGAAGGCAAGTATTTTTCTTCTTTGGCATAACCATAGAGCAACGCACATTCACTTTTATCTTTTCTTCTGTCATTTTCTGAAGGATTTAAGCAAGGTTACAGCTCCAAGAAAACATTCTTCCCATTAAGCAAGGAAACACCCTGGTATTTACTGCAGCATTAACACACCATCTGGACAGAGGCTGCATCTGAGCAATGGTGAGAGACCAGCACAGTGCATATTGACTAATATTTCAGTATGGAACACAGTAAAAGCACAGGCGTGTGAAGGACATTGGGAGAGTGTCTGTACTTCTATTTAAATTCTAAGTCATTTTAAAATCATTTTTACGTGGCATAACTGTCTTTGCAATATCACCATTGTCAATAATGAGTGCGATTTATTAATTCTTTATCGGTATGCATACTGTATACTTATTGATAAGCCCCTTTATAACTATTGGTGTAACCATGCTACTACAGTAGGTGCAGAATTATGTACAGAAAGTTTAATGTTCCATTTGCTGATAGCTGCAGTTCTGTTGTGATTGTTACAGATGATAAGGCTATTGATAATTATTGGTGGTACCATGCCACTGGGTGCAAAAAACATGTATAGAAAGTTTAGTGTTCCATTTACTGATAGCAACAGTTCTGTGCAAAATAATAAATCCTTACTTAATAAAGGAAACCATAAAGTGACAAACTTTCCATTTCATCTGGTCCTTCCTGATGCTGATCTAAAATTTGTTGTGAAATTTAGTGTTTAACTTGTGTGTGAGATACATATATATATTTTTTTTTCTTTTAATTTACCTTCTTATGCAGCAGTGATGCAGGATTCTTGAAGTCCTTCTTGCAGAAGTTGTGTCTCTCCCCATCTAACAGGGAACATTCCCAGAACTTTAGCCAACACTCCACGAAGGTCTTCTCAAAGCTGGCAGCGAATGTTTCTGATCCCCTGTAATAGTTTTGCGTACCTTCGCAATACTTTTGTGATCCCACTACACTTGTCCACTTGGTATTTGCTGCAACATGACATAAAGTGCGCTTTAAGCATTTAAGTATGGGGTGCAATGTACACCATGCATCCTTAATATTATGTGTTTTTCTATGTATTCATTAATAATTGCACTGTATCCATTCACCGACTGTGACTTTAAGGAAGAATTATTTCAATTATCATTTAATAATGTTCCAATATCCTGTTATAAATATAGTCCCTATAAGAACTGAACGGTCAGGCAACTCACTGGAAGTCCGTCAAATCACCATAGAAACCATCAACAGACGGGTGCTTGCGTTTAGAAAACCATTGAAAATTATGCTGATAAGAATGGCTGCTTATTTATGATTTAAAAAGTCACAGGTTTTTATATTAACATGTTTCATAAAACATTAAAATGCATTAATATAGAACTGTTATTAGGCTGAGGGAACTACCCATGTGGTTGCATGAAAATAATTAACACCCATGTGACTTCTCTGGACCATTAAGAAAATAGTATTTACCAAAGCCAAATAGATTGGGCACAATGGCATAAATACGATGGTTTATATCTACTCAGTTAGTCACCATGTGTCAGCTAAGCAGCATCAAGATTAAACATCATAGGAAAAACATGTAGAAAAAACATTGACCTAGTAATGATTAAATGTAGGACATTCAAGGTAGTTGTCTAGAAATAGGGATGTAATTGTATCTCACAGGGTTTCTGGTCATATCCCAAGAGGAACAGCCATTTCATTATTCAGTAGGGCACATGACCTACGTCTGAAAGCGGTGATATCCTTAAATGACTATAATTCTAAGTTACAGTGGTTACTTGCTTTAAATGTAAATAAAATATATACAATATCTCTATTTTGTTCTTTAGTATTTTATGCTAGGTTTTCACTCATATTTCATTATTTGTCTGTTTCAAATCCGTAACAGCTAAACTTTTTTCCATGCAGGAGAGCCTGTCAAAGGTGAGAAAAACGCAGAAGTCTGAACAAATTGGAGCTACAAATTAAAAAAAAAGAAAAAGTATGAAAAATCCCATTTATGTATCAGATCCTGAGAATATCGCATACACTGTGGTTACCCAGGAACAAAACATACAATTGTCGAAGTAATGCCTTTGTAAGAGCAGCTGACTGAAAATAGGTTATAAATAAATAAAGAATGTTAACGGCAACAGTGGGGCAATTGAAAAGACTGTACAATTAAAAACCTCACAATCAAGCTTAATTGCTTGCTCTTCCAGGCAGTAAGTGTCAACAATGTGGTCAGGTGTTCATTATCGGTGTAAATTGATGTCATTTGAGATGGAGGAGGGAAACAATTGGGGATCTAACTGTACTGATTAAACAGGGCCTGCTGTCAGTTACTGACATAACACGTTACTCTCTAAGAAACTGTGCTGAAATTGTACTCAAAATGGCACATTTGCCAGACAGCGTGCAACAACTGTGGAATAATACAATTTCATCAGCATACTGAAGATAAAAAATGATGACCTGCCATATTTTATACACCACATCTCCAGGTTAATGAATTAAATTGAGCAGTTGCAGTTGTAAAAAATTAACCATTAGAGAAGTAGCAGAGCCAGACTTGTTCAAATAGATCTGTCTGTTGGGTGGCATGTGTCCAAAGTCTACTGCCACCCATGATGCACGAGAGTGAGAACACAACCTGGACCAGGGGACTCTAATATATGTCACATTGCAAAAAATGTATTTTCACTGCCAAAACATTGTAAAATTTAACAGACTTCTTTGTTTTAAATACATAATGAAATGCATGTAAATACCTACACGTATGCTATATTTTACAGTAAATGTGCTGTTGTAAATTTACAGAAATATACTGTAAATGAAGAAAAAAAGAACAAATTATAACCATAATTTAATCACATGTATTTTATTTTTAACGCTTGTCATTGTTTTTTAATTGTAAAATGATGATTTTGAATAGAGTAGTCCACGCTCACCTGAATTCATTTCATCTCATCATGCTGCTATTGTAGCTGTTCTTTCATGCCCAGGTTGTCACTAGTTGCACACAAGCTATCTAACTAAGGGGTCGACTCTCCCACACACTCCAAACATGTTAACATGGGCACTTTCACTGGTATGTGGTCACGCATCCCCATATGCAACAAGCTTCCATGAACTGTGTGTCCTGATACCCATCTGTCACAGGCAACATTAACCTTTTCAGCAATTTGTGTTACAGTAGCTCTCCTATCGGATCAAACCAGACTGGCTGGTGCCCATGACCCCATCACCAGTTGACCTGTTGGCCATCATTGGACCACTTTTACATGCTAGGAACTTGGACACAACATCTGCCGTCGTAGAGATATTTTAACCAAGTCGTCTACCCATCACAATTTGACCCTTTTCAAAGTCGCTCAGATTCTTACACTTTCCTGCTTCCAACACATCAACTTCAAAAAGTGACTGTTCACTTGCCTAATATATAACGGCACCCTTGACAGGTGCCATTGTATCTGTGTTCAGTGTTTTTCACTTCACCTGTCAATGGTTTTAATGTTATGGCTGATCAGTGTGTATGTGTACACTATATATATATATATATACACACACTATAAACTATATGCTAAGGCTCTGCTTTGTGCTTCACTACTTTTACAGTAGAGGACCATTCGCTATTGCTACCTATGTAGACAAGTCTGTGCAAATTCATCATGTTAGCTGGTTGAACCAATTCAAGTAATTCCTAATTTCCAAGGCCACATATCCACAGACACCAGAAAACTACAGACTTACACAACTAGCTGATGTTCTACAATTCATGAAGTATGTTATTTCACCTGAGCAATCCCGATAATTCGGGTTAAGTGCTGTGGTGAAGGTTGCCCTTGAAAAAGGTTACTGCAGGGTTTGACTCCATATGTTTAACCACCACAACATCAGCTACCCCTGAAAATTTCCATCCGTCGATCCATCTGTGGGGACTTCAGAAGACTTCTGTGTGATAGAAGCTTTTATGGGCATCTCCATCAATAGATATGTTTAGTTCCCCAAGGGGATGTTAGCCTGGACTGAAGCTTTGCACGGCAGTAAAACATCATGCGTACTGTGGAACTAGGAGGTATCAAAGCATTAAAAGCTCACACAGAAAATGGTTTCTCCTATAGAACAAAATATTTATTTTCCAAGTATGAAAATAAACCCACAACAGACATTAAAATCTGAAATTCTGCCTTGACAGTAACTCAAATTTAAATTGAACATGTTTTTAATTTTACATCACTGATATTTTCTTTTACAGCTATGAACAAATCCCATGGCTCTATTAAAAGGTATCATTTAGGCATCATAAAATTACAGTAAATCTGAAGTGAGATGCACATCCAGACAAGAATATTATTCTTAAATAATGAACTTTAATGAGCCTTTTATACAACGAAGTATTTCATTCAAAAAATGAAAGAATGCACATTATTATTCCTATTATATATTTCTGGATATTTATATTACTCATTTAATTGATTTTGTTGTAACTTATTTATGCTTTCACACATTTTAATGGTACCAACTATATATTGCTATATCAGGATGGTATAAAAGTAGGCTTTTTCCATAACAAGCTTTCTCCACTGTAAATCCTTTTTGTCACAGATGCAAAAGACAACATTTCACTTTGAACTACAGAATAATGAACAGGAGAAACCAAAGGGACAACCTGCAACCCTCCACTCCTTCTGGCAAAGTTTTTCACCTTATGTGAGCAACATAGATGATGGAATATATAGATAATACCTGCCGAGCCAAAACAGCATGCAAAATGAATTCACTTGCAATTCAGAAAACCTTGGGCATTTGTTCCTGTATTCATGTGTACTGTTATTAGCTTTAGACAAAACAAGGTCATGGACCTACATTGAAGCCCATTCAGCACTTGCACCACTTTATAGTATTTCAAACGCCATTCTGCTTTGTGACATTATGACCTCACTTCCATTCAGTGGACTAGATAACACTATCAATTATTTCTAGCCGGGACTTGACAGGTATTTTCATCTTCATAGCTTCCTATTGAGGGTATAAAGTGCTCTTTTAAGTTTTCATTTGAGCACATTCTCTGCCAGAGTACAGCTCCCTGAGGCTCTGATACTCGAGAAGAGACAGTTGTATTATTTAGTGCTAGAGATACTCCACAAAGACAGACCTCAGTGGCCAGCAGCGTAAGAGACATTTAGAAGCTGTACATTTGCATTTGAATTCATTTACTTAGTTTTTGCTTTTATACAAAACATCATCATTTCTGATGTTCATACAGCTGGATATGTCTGCTATTCCAGATTTTCCAGATGCATCCTGGGAAAGCGCCTGCAACCTTCGGATCATAAGTCACTTATATATAGGTTCAAGATGCATTCACTTGCATACAGATATCATGCTGATCTAATAGTATTATGGCCATCATAATAATAATTATTAATAGTGTTGCTAATAATTCTGGACTGGTTTTGAATATCAGGACAGTGAACAGATCCACGTGACACTCTGAGGGGAAGGAAATAGGGACTTTGGGTACCACTGAGATTTACCAAAATGACAGGCAGAACAAAGACGAAAGAGAAACCATTTAAATCACATACTGTACTGTAAAGATATTGTGTCTGGAAAAGTACTACAGTCTTGGTGCTGAGAGATAACATCCAAGTTACCTGGATTTGCAGCACCAAATATTTTTAATAAAGAATTAAATTAGACCATTCTTATTATTTGTTTAATAAATTCCTTGTCCTTCAAAGTATTTCCAAAAAATTCCAAAAAGTTGTACACTTGAGATAAAACCTGAATATAAAAGCTTAGCACACTGCTGAAAAACCATGACTGATGTCTCCGTTTCATGTCGAGCCGACATGACGACCCTCATCATATTATGACTAAATGAATGGTTAAATTGGAAAAAAAAAAACTGCCAAACTGATATAAAAATGCAGTGTGCCATATGTCGACAAATAGGCAGTTATGTAGAACAGCAATCAAGCAAAAGAATACCTGATAAGATCTATTGAAAAAAACAAATTAGCATTTATGAAAATTTGACAAGACCCCCACAGACAAAGATTTCCATAAAAATATACCGATAAAATGTTTTATTAAATTACACTACTGTTAAAACATTGCAAATATATTTATATTTATATTATCATCATCGTTATGGTTTTGCTGGTTAACACTGTGACATTTCTATCTTATTGCTGGTTAATACTCTTAGGAATTTTGTTCCCAAATAAAAAGGTTCACCATTGTGTAAAAAGGGTATTCATATTCTAACCAAGAGGACATTTGGGTGACAGATATAAGGTTTTGTCAGGCATAGCAAAAGATCCAATAGGTTATCAAAGGACGAGGCCTTTCAGTTAAAGTCCTAGATCCTTTTTTTGACCACCTTTTTTCTCTGAAGCTTAGAACATCATTGGAAAATCTTACATTGTCAGACAGCAAAGCTCACTTCCTTTTGTCATGCAGCTGGTAACTCATCTGAGCTAAGGAGTAATCCCTCTATAGAGGCTCAGGAAACGTCAAGCCTAACCTTATTGCTTCCTGTGGTCCTGGGAGCACCTGAGCGTCCGTGCTGCAACTTACTGGTATAGCCTTCTGTTTTCACAACACTCCTGATAAGAAAAGCTGTGTCCTACATTCATGTGAAAAAGAAAGTACAGCCTCTTTCAATTCTAAGGCTTTACGTATCAGGACCATTAAAACTAGGTAAATACAACCTCAGAAGAACAACAACACGTAACATATTACACTGTCTTTATTTATTTAACAAACACTAAGCCAAAATGGAGAAGCAGTGTGTGAGAAATTACTTACAGTCCTACTGATTCCATAGAAATGAAGAGGGTATGTAGCAGCCAAGTGCTGCTAATTAAATGCAGCAAGTGTGACCACCTCTATAAAAACAGAAGTTTTGGCAGTTTGCTGGTCTGGAGCCTTCAGGTGTGTGTTAACACAATGCCGAGGAGGACAGATCAGCAATGATCTTAGAGAAGCAATTGTGGCTGCCCATCACCCTGAGGAGGGTTATAAGGCCATTTCCAGACAATTTGATGTCCATCATTCTACAGTGAGAAAGATAATTTACAAGTGGAAAACCGTTCAAGACAGTTGCCAATCTTCCCAGGAGTGGACATCCCAGGAAATTCACCGCAAGGTCAGACCGTGCAATGCTCAAAGAAATTTTAAAAGACCCAAGAGCTACATCTCAGACTCTGCAGGCCTCAGTTAGCATGTTAAATGTTAAAGTTCATGGCAGTAAAATTAGAAAAAGACTGAACAGTTATGGCTTGTTTGGAAGGGATGCCAGGAGAAAACCTCTTATTTCTACAAAGAACATGGCTGCTCTGCTGAGGTTTGCAGAGCTGCATCTGAACAAAGCACAAGACTTCCGGAACAATGTCCTTTGGGCAGACAAGACAAAGTGGAGATGTTTGGCCATAATGTACAGCCCCATGTTTGGTGAAAATCAAGCACAGCATATCAACAGAAACACCTCATACCAACTGTTAAGCACAGTGGTTTAGGGGTGATGATTTGGGCTTGTTTCATAGCCACAGGATCTCGGCACCTTGCAGTCATTGAGTTGACCATGAACCAAAGTATAGTAGAGTCAAATCTGTCCGAGAGGCCATCTGGTCGACAGCTAAAGATTTGGGTCATGCAACAGGACAATGATCCCAAGCACACCAGCAAATCTACAACAGAATGGCCGAAAAAAAAGGAATCGCGGTGTTGCAATGACCCAGTCAAAGTCCAGACCTCAACCCGAATTAAATACTAGGGTGGGACCTTAACTAATCTTATGCTTTGGCGTGTAGGTTGTAGTGGTCTCTGTGTAACTGTGTGTGTGTGTATGTGAGAGAGAGAGAGACAGAGAGAGAGAAACATTGTTTGCCAATGAAAATTAAATAGCTTGCTGAAAATGCTAGATGACATTTTTATCTAGCTAGACAACTAAGCATAATACGTAGATAGTATGAACCAGGGTAAACGTACATGCATGCAAAGTAAACTAGCTGTATAAGCAGAACAAACAGACTTAAAAATGCATACAACACACAACCGAACAGAATTCACACATGTAATGCAAGTCAAACACCAAAAAGATTGCTCTAGGATGTCTGAAAAATTTACTCCTTTTCAAGCACATGAGTGACTGTTGTCAGACAAGGATAATATTGTGTAGTTAATGGTTATGTGGGAGACACAACATATATATCAATCCAATAAACACTGTTGCTTCCCTGGAATCAAATAAGAAAATGGAAAGAGACACTGGTTGTATGATAATCGACTTTGAAAGATTCCATTATTTCTACTGGATACTTGTTTCAACCAGATATTCAGCTCACGCCTATGTCATACTAAGTCACAAGTCAAATGTATAATTTCATATCAATGGGGTGAAAAACCATCCCATCTACAAAACTGACTGAATAAAAATAAGGGAAGATTGAAGTCACTGATTGAGTGCTGTTTACATTGATTTAGCAAATGTTTTTGTCCAAAGAAACATACGTTCCAGAGAGAAGTGTCAGCCAGGGTCCCTGGAGCAATTGGGGTTAAGGACCTTACTCAAGGGGCTAATAGTGAAATCCCTCTGCAGAAACATAGGATTTGAACTGGTGACCTTCTGGTCATAAGCACAGAGTTCGACACTGGAAAGCGACAAGCAAAGTGGCACATTTCTGAACTCCAGGAACTGTGTTGAACTGTAGTACTGTGTCTATATTAAGCTTTATTTTGGGCACAATTCCCAAACTAAAAACACTGACACATCCCATGCATGAATTTGCTAAGAAATGAATTTTCAGTTCTACCATGTTTTCCTTCAATTACAATGACTTATTATAGTCCTTCTGTGCCAGTGCTGGTCAGCTCATTAGACTACATAGGTGGCCTCATGGGGCACCATCTTCTGCGTGTCACCCAACTTCTGCACCAGCACCCAACGCTCCAGTGTCAGGAGCCTTCTCATTGTCTTTGATTTTATCCACAGCCCTGCCCTCTTGGCAGCTGGTTGTGCATGTACAGAATGTTTACAGTTGTCTAGAAGTGTTAGTGTTATTTATCAAAGAGACCCTTCTTTTCATTATCCCTATTCAACAATATGCTCTTCAAATTGTCCCTTTTTATGCGGTATGATGAGGTTCATGAATGCTAAGAATACTTAATGTGCCGGTCCAGTGCTCCCTTAAAACCTGCAGCTCTTGGGCTCTATAAGGTGACCCTCAGACCCTTGCCGTTGAGCCTCGCCTTTATTTCTTCACCACTTCCTCATACCCCACCCCGCCTGTTTCCTTGTAGGTACTTCTCTCTCTGCCATGCCCTGGAAGAGACCAACCTCCCAGATCTCGAGCCTCGATCCCACCACGTTTTTGCATCAGGGTCGAATTAGCTCACGGATGCTCAAAGCAGTCTTCGTGAAATAATTCAACCTGTGTCCTCCCTTTACTTGAGATTGCAGAAAGTCCCACAGCAACGGAAGAAAACCCTTTCGCTTCACATTACAGACATCAAATACTACAGGCATGTAAGATGGTTACGTAAATAGCTCAGCCCACAATTCATGGACCATCTGGACCCTCTGCAGTCGATTTCTGAACGCAGAGTATATAATGAATTAATCTACATGCTCCACAGAGCATCATCCCACATACAGAGTGGGCAGCGTGGTCAAAATAAGGCTTTTCAACACTCTGACTGGTAAACAAGCTCAAGAGGTGATTCCCCTGCAGTATCATGTATCAGTGCAGAAACATGGACTAACTAACAGGCACCAGTATGCACTGTAAGCTTTGGAATTATGTGTTGGAGATGGCAGTGACCAACATGGCAGCACAGCAGGGAAGTGCCTTCCTGGACTTCTGTCATTCCAGGGGACCTATTATACCAGACAGCATCCTGGGAAAGAAGCTGCACATAGAGCAGACATACAGGCACCAGAGAGTCCATTATAACAGCAGATTGGACTAGATGGGAACACAGACATTCTGTACAAGAAAGGCCAGAGGAGGTTATTCTTTTTGAGAAGACTAAGGTCTTTCCATGTGTGCAGCAAGCTACAGAAAATGCTTTGACAGTCTGTAGTAGCCAGTGTAATTTGCTATGCTACGGTTTTGTTTTGAGTTGGGTGAGAAACATCGTAAAATCTGTTTACGCACAATGAAGTGGCATGGGGTTGCATTCTGTGATTACGGTAGGGCGTTGCGTTTTGGGATTACGGCATGGCGTTGCGTTTTGGGATTACGGCATGGCGTTGCGTTTTGGGATTACGGCATGGCGTTGCATTTTGGGATTACGGTATGCACATTTATGTATCAGAGGTTTTGCTTCTCACATAAAAGATTTTTGACCTTGAAAGTTGTCATCACTTGTTCCTGTCCTGCTAGGTAAGCCTCTGCATCTGAAATAGCAATTTAGGTGTAACCAGTTATATACTACTATAAACATTTTTGATATGAGAAAAGGGACTGAACAGGAACAAACATGCCATACAAAGCAGCGTATAGGAATGCTTTTTGTGGTTAGTCATGCAGTGTATGAATTTGATTAAATTATAGAATCAATTTTAAGTGGATGTAAAAAAAAAGTTGTCGCCAGTAACTATCATTAAGTTATTTAGCATAGGCATATGCTTTATCAAATCCTCCCGCTCCAGTTTTACTCGATCAAATGTTTTCTCTTTTGGGCAATGGGAGGGGTGTGAATGTGTAAGTTAGTATGGAGTGACTTGACAGTTTCTAGATTATTAATGTTGTCTTTTTACCCAGACTATTTCAATATATGTAATATCCTCTCCCAGGTGATTTTGAGACTAAAAGTGGCCTCTCTGTGTTCAAAAGAGAAAATAAAATGTGTGTCACCTTATTGTCTGATACGAATGAATTGATTATTAATATTAATTAATATTATGCAAATAATCAATATTTCATATATCTTTCGTTTGCATTTTTTAGCTTAACCTGAAACCCTGAACTTGGACAAGAAGATAAGATACAAACACAGTACAAAACAAAAGTAAAGTGCAATTATAGTGTAATTATAGTGCGAACAAAGATCAGGAAACTCTTCAAACAGCATATTGTACAGGAGGCAAATATATAACTAAGTAACCGGTAATATATGTGCAATTTGCATAGTAAAAACGCGTTTATAAATTTTTACTTCACAAAGCTAAAAATTTTGCTCAGAATACTGTTCAGAAAATAAAGTGAAATAAATATTGTTAAAGCAACATAAACTTAAGCAAAAAAGGAGAAAAGATATAAGATATAAAGATATAAGATGAGAAACATACATCTGTGAAGCAACAGGGGAGAGAACCAATGTTAATTAACAGAACATTGTTGGTACTTTGAAGCGAAAATTGTCATTTATTTCAAACAATCCCCCTCTAATTTTGTAAAGGAGCACAGCTGAAAAACGTCTACGTTTTCATGTGAGTGGAAGAGGGTTTACAATCTTAAGCCATGCATTGCTCATGAATATTTACAAAGATTCTCTTAACAGACATTTACGTTTGTAATCAACAAAGACCAGTTTGGGGTGGATCTGGGTTAATTATCAAGTGGAGTTTTAATTGCACTCTTCTAAATTACAATGCTGTTAATGAATTAGTGAGGAGGGGGTTGAGTGTGACTGGAGGGAGAGGCTTCTTGGTAGGATTTGAGAAGGGTGTATACTGGACAAAATCACTGAACACCACTGTGACTGTGACTACAGTATGAGAGACCAGTAATGAAAGTCTGTTCAGAAACGGACCATAAAATACACCACTCATTCCCCATCTGTCTGCTTTTAACCCTTTTAGTGTCATATTGCATACCTCACAGAAGATCTAGGTCTTCTTTAAGTATGGATAAATGAGACAATGAAATTTAATGTCATTCACAGGTCATTCCTGTGAAAATGTAAAGAAAAAATATCAATGTTTGTGTGATGTGGTTTAAACAAAAGTTGTGCACATTTTATAGCTACAGCGGTGTCACACACAATTTTCCTTGCTTTTGCTGGTGAAATTTGTGTAAAACGTTTAACTTAATGCAAAAAAATAGTCATAATAATCATATTATCATGTTTTAGACTTAATAAATCTAAAAACGCTGACCATAATCAACTATAGAATGCTGTGAAATATCTTTTCAATAATCCCATATTCACTGGTGAACAGAAATATTACAGATTGTTAAACATCTAGTTAATGGATATTCCGCATACTATAAGATCAGGCCAAATAACTTGAATAAGATGTTATGATAGAGGTCACTTAGTGAAATGTACATGAACGAAGGGAGTGAATATTATACTACGGTATAAAATGGTCAGATGGGAGAACTAAGGAGAAATCAAAATGATTCTTTGTATGACAGAGATAGCTATTTTTTTCCCGGTCTCCACAATTCATGTATATCATAAATCATGTGTTGTGTAGCCAAGAGAGTGCTCTTGTAATGTGCCCTGCCAAAAGAATGGCCTGTCATTTCTATGGTTAAATTCAATCCCATCCACTTGAACATGCATCGACAAGGCTTGATGGGATGGGAATATCATTCATCACGCGCTTGCTGGCATTGCTGCTTAGCCACCGCCAGATTTGTCTTTGAAACAGGGAGAAAAGAACTGTAATCAATGGCAGGAGCCCAACGTGATCGGGAAAGCAATGGAGCATTTAAGGCTGCATCAAACGCAGTGGGATTATTATTTTATATATTTTTTTTAAGAAAAATAATACAAGCATTCAGTGCCCCACCGTCTACCCACTGCGCCTCAATATTGGCAATTTAAAGACCACAATGGAGCGCAGTACACGATAAAATGAATGAGAGGTCAAGGAATATGGAATACTCCATAAATCCCTCCGTGTATTTGCGGTATTCTCTGGAAAAATCTGCAGTAGCCCACTGGGCTCAAGATTTTAAGAGTCGCTCAGTGTTTTCTTTTCAATGCAGCTTCTTTTTTTAGCTATGGAAGTACATCCAGCAGGGTGTCTATAGCAACAAAACCTTAAACAATGGATATATTTAGGATTTTGGGCTGAAACTCAGAAAGTATTTGTAACGATGATAAAAAATTGTCTACAGATATTTTGTTGAAGGTGATTAATATGCACCACCAGAATTGCATTTTTAAGGAAGAAATCCTTGCAAATAAGAAGACAGGCTTTATAATAATTATAATATGTATTTTATTGCATATTTACGTAAATAATGTGAGGGCAAAAAAACAAAGTACAATTTCTACAAACATTTAGCAGGAAGTAATGTCAGTTCTTATGAGCAAAGCTTAATCCTAGCAGAGGTCATCAGAATACCCAGGAAATGACTGACAGAAAGTGATGTAGCAGACTGACAATTTGGCAGGTAGGTCCAATGACTAAAATTGCCCTGCTTGTGTTTGTCTAAGAGACTCCAGCTACCTCCACCTTGCTCTCAGTTAAGGACATTTCATTTTGCTGTCTGTGACCTGTGGTTTACAGTAAGTCCTGGTCTGGCCGGGTCATTTGCTTGATTTGTCCTTTACTTTCATCATTAACCGATGACTTCTTGCACATTTTTCAGATGTGATCTTTCTAAAGGATGTATAATTGCCACAATCCTGACAGAAAGGCAAGCTAAGATTGTCATGCAGATTAAGATTAAAATGGATTTAGTAACTCACCAACTGTGTCCCCAGCAAAGCAACTGTAGACTTTGACACTGCCTTGTCCCTGCTTCACGGGAACCACAAATGCATATGTCAAGCATCCGCGCCCCCCCCAAATATTTCAACATTTCCATTAGTCTGTATTACTGACTTCCATTCTGTGGATACAGTTGCCATAGATAATGACTCATCAGTATTTCGAAGCATTTATAACTTAATGTACAGGCCCATGTTAAAATACATTGTGCCTAGATACATTAGAGTAAATAATATTATCCTGTTTAACACAATTTCAACACCCTGAGCCCCTGAGCATTAGCAATATTCATCCATCTGTCAAAATTCACTCACCAAGCATGCAATGGTATTATTATCATTGAAATTCCTATAGCCAAAACACAGCAGCTGTTAATTGGGGATTTTTTAATTATGATTTTTGAAATTCACCTCTCAAGACATATTTTTCCCAGAAAGTATTCAACAAAATTTCCCAAAATCACAATATATACCCACACACACACACACATGCACACACACACACACACACATGCATGCAACTACATATAGCCGTGTATGTAAAAACGGCGGAGGTACATTGACCTTATAACCAACAGAAATAACTGTCACAGTATGTTTAGATATATGTTACTTATCAACTATATATTTCAAGTAAAAATACATGGCCATCTTACATGTATTTGTTCCATATAGCTGGCATAATTGATATTGCCATACAAGTTTCCAACCCTGAAATTCCATTTTAAAAAGTCACTCTAGCCCAGACAAAGAAAGAGTGTGGAGGATGTGATTAATGTCTTTCTATCCTATTGTGTTTCATTCATTACTAGTGTTTTGTCAGCCATTATTTTTCAAGCTTGTGTCCATCCAGCTGCTCTCCTCCATCATAATTTTCTTAATGGGCTTCTTTTTCACAATGGGCTAAAATCTGATACAAATGGGCCATATTCTGATAAATGATTACTTGAAATATTGCTTGCTAAGGTGTTTTTTTTTTTTTACATAATGCTTAAAATGCTCAAGGCAGGCTGCTAATTTTGTGTATCTATACAGTATGTTTGCCTTTGTCTTAAACAACAAAACTAGTATGAATGTTACCATTGTCATTTTTAACAATAGCCGTGTCACCTAAACTAAAACTGCGTGTCATGCCCATGCCCAGAGTTTTTAACCGGTTTTGTTATCCAGCTATGCTGTAGGTGTCCCAGTAGTTCAGATTTCTGAAATCCAGTTGTGAAATGTATTCTGAAGAGTAATTTAAAAGGGAAAAAGAAAACTTTGTTAATCAGACCATTTTACCTAAAGCCTGCGGCTGCAATTCTGTCAATGCTTTTAACAGAGATTTCATGTTAATCATACAAAACACAAGGCATCCAACTTATTGGATACAAAAGCTTATACCATCTTTATTAATGTCACCTATATTATGGGAAGAATCAGAGGCAGAGAAAAGGAGAACCATTAATTTAGCATTATTACATATTAGTCTGTATATCCTCCATAACTGCTTATTGTATTTTTCAGATTCTCTGGCAAAATTTATCAAGGACAAACCCCACCACTCAGCTAAATTTACCATGGGGGATTTTAATCATATAATTTAACCCCAATAACACTTGAAAGAACAGGCAGATCTGGCGAACCTAATTGCATTAACTATGTGCCCCAGGGTACATGATAAATCGCCCCAACCCTGCACTCAGACCCCAAGCTTCATTCTCAACATTTCCATCCATCCATCCATTTTCCAAACCGCTTATCCTACTGGGTCGTGGGGGGTCCGGAGCCTATCATGGAAGCAATGGGCACGAGGCAGGGAACAACCCAGGATGGGGGGCCAACCCATCGCAGGGCACACTCACACACCATTC
>JAODJX010000119.1:25644849-25675319 GCA_026776945.1 Isichthys henryi | reverse complement strand
CACAGTCACACACCACTCACTCACACATGCACACCTACGGGCAATTTAGCAACTCCAATTAGCCTCAGCATGTTTTTGGATTGTGGGGGGGAACCGGAGTACCCGGAGGAAACCCCACGACGACATGGGGAGAACACACTCCACACACGTGGCCCAGGCGGAGACTCGAACCTGGGTCCCAGAGATGTGAGGCAACAGTGCTAACCACTGCACCACCATGCCGCCCCTGTACTACATCCACTATTAGTAATTACAGGAAAATGTAGTGATGCATGAAAGACTTGTATGCTAGATGCAAAATTAAATTAACTTCATTACAAATTATCCACTTCTTGATTGAAGCAACTGGAACACACATATGTTGTCTTTATTGGGTAACAACTACATTCACCGTCTTCTAATAGCATCAGTGTCAATGCCGTGCGAAGATTTATTGTCGGTTCTAGACACACATATATACACAGGCACACATATTTGTGTGAGTGTGCGTGTGCGGTCTAGGTCTACATTACATTGTGGGGACATTTGGTCAAAATCTGTTATTTTGATGTTGTGGGGACTATTTTTTCGGTCCCCACAAAGGGTAATTGATTTTTATAAAAATCTGTGAATACCATCAAAAACTAAAAATGCCAAAAGACTTTTTTGTTTGCTTACTTAGGGTTAAAGGTTAGGGCTGGATTGGGGTTAAGGTTGGCATTTCCATAGAAATGAATGGACGGTCCCCACAAAGATATGAGTACAGGTATGTTTCTGTGTGTGTGTGTGTGTGTGTGTGTGTGTGTGTGTGGATTAGGTTTATATTACACTATGGGGACAAAATGTCCCCCACAACGTGATAAAACATGATATTTTGACATTTTTCAGGTCCCCACAAAGATCTGTGAATGCAATTTATAAACTAAAAACGCCAAAAGTCACGTATTTTGTCTGGTTACTTGTGGTTAAGGTTAGGGCTGGGTAGGGATTAGAGTTTTCCCCACAGAAACGAATGGATAGTTCCCACAAAGATATAATTACAAACCTGTGTGTGTGTGTGTTTAGAACCAGATAGAATTTCTTATCAGCAAGTAACAAGCAAATATATTTTTCTTTGGTACCATTAACTGCCCAACTAGTGACATCATCTTAACGTGAACATTTGTATTTTACAGTATGTACACATGAACAGTAGTCTTACACTTAATTTAAAGTACCAAGCATAACTCCATTTTGAGTATCAAGAAAGTTATACAATCACTAAAACCTCAAACACATTATTTGACTAGGGGTGAGAGATTTATAATTTTTTTACACACACTCAGTAAATAATCTCAAATGAGCTGGCATGTTTGATGTGTTTCCAGTTTGGAAAGCACGGCTAACAGTACTAATTAATATCTATTGGCTTGCAAGGATATCTACACAATACATTTTTAAAAGACTGAGTAAAAAGACCTCTGCTAATCATGTTTAATGCCATATTAGTATTTTAATCTAGAAATTCTTATTAGTATAACAATTTTATTATAATACAATATATATTGTATAGTGAGTTTCACTAAATAAAATTTTCAAATGCACATATTCAAAATACCTCACCAGTTATACAAAAGTACTACAATATCAACCAGAGAGCAAACCAGCAATCAAAGACCAGAAAGCATCTAGCAAATGTAAATCACAGAGCCAAAGTGGATGGAGTACACAAACAAAGAACTGAGAAAGAAAACCAAAAAGAACCCAAGACCACAGACACTGTGTGACAGAACGTTACCTAGACAGAAGATACAGTGTGTACTGTATACTTTGAGTGCAAATGTGATTGGATATGCTTTGGAGGTCAGTGTGGTCATGAGGAATGACCATGACTGTGCCAGGCAACTGCCAAACTGTATTCTGGACAAGATGTGACAAAAAATATTCCTGTTCAGTTTAGGTGGCTCAGTGGCAAGCACTGTTGCTCACACCTCCAGAGATGGGGGTTTGAGTCCTTTCTGCTTCAACTGTGAAGGCTGTATTTTCACATTGAAGTGGACTGGCATCCCACCAAGACTGCATACTACTGTACCTGAGACAGGCTCCCCTGTGACTCCAACCAGAATCAGCAGTCTTAAGCTACCTAGATTGTTCAGTTTACATTTTCTTCCATTTTATACAAATTAAAATAATTGCATAAATGTTATTCATTGACAAAAGTTACTTTGAAATATTTATCTCTTTAAAAAAACATTATATTCATTGAGTTAATGTCTTTCATAATGCATATAGGCATTAAATGTTCCCCGTTACTGTATATCTGTATTTAGAAGGCCTGACCTAACTAATTCCTTTGCAATTCCAAAGGAAAATGCATTTCATTATTTGCAAGGATATTTCTTAAAAGTGTCTGGATTCGCAATGCAGAAAAGACATGAAAATCATTATATTTGTTTCCTAATAAAATACCACGCACCATCTGAAAAGTTGGCATTTCTATTTAAATCTAGAATACCATTTGTGAGATATGCAAATGTGTTATTAACATTCCACATGAAAGTGGCGCATTAGTCACGCAATATATAATTCAAATCAAAATGTTTTGTTAGGTAACATCTGTAATAGAAAATAAGGAAATTGTGGAGACAAAACTACCAGCGCTGCAGTTTATAAACTATTTTATGGTTTAATAGGAATTTCAGCCGTAATCTGAGAGACAATGGCTGTGAATACTATACCTTTATAAAGCCATGGTGTTCTCAGCCATTGTCTCTCAGATTACGGCTGAAATTTTTTATATATATATATATATATATAAAAAACATTATGTGGAATTCATCTTTACATTTATAAAACTGGTGTTCTTGTCTTTCAAACTGTGTTAGCATAGCCATTTCAAAATCCTGACTAATGTCACCCCAGTATTTGGTGGATATTGTAATACCAGGCAGATCGAGGCATCGTGAGAGCTGCGAATAACAAAGAGACATGCTTGCAGGGAAGAACCAGGCTCTTTTATCGAGTCCTTAACAGGACTAACACAGGCACCCAAGAAGAACTGAACCAAATATATCGGGGAAACACAGGGAGGTCACACATTGGACTGTAAAGCACACATACAGTGGGGAATTTTTGCAATGCTAAAGACACACAAGGATTGGACAGGGTTAAAGAACAAGGGCTATTTACAGTACACAGACAGGGGCTATTTACAATTATCTGTGAGTCATTCAGGGGTACGTAAACCTCGCCGGCGCTACAATCACCCCGCATCTAATCCTTATTCCTCCCACACCCCTCAACCAATTCAGTTTGTACTGGGTGGACCAACTGGAGATAATGTAATATGAAAATGCACTATACAGATTGAATTGACTTGAATTGAATTGAATTCTCCCATGCCTCCCAACCTCAGTCTATAGACCACCTGCAGGGGGGGGGCAGGCTGCAGTTGGTTTCAAACAAAACACATTATGATCATCCCTATAATGAGGAAAGGCCCTGTCTGCAAATCAAAAGTGATTGATGATATGAAAATAGGAAGCCATAAATGTCTTTATTCCACCAAGGAACATTGGCCATTACATTTATTAATAGTTCTGTAATGCCATCAGTATCATAACTTCTCATTATGAAGATAAAAATATGTGCCTGTTAAGGGGTGTCTTAGTTGTAGTTTAGAATTATATTGCCCTTAATGATAAAGTTAGTGCCTCGTAATTTTGCCCTCAGTTCACAGTTCATTAGGATTGAAGTAACTGTGGGCAAAACGAGCTACAGTATTGATCTGGAGGTGATCAACCCCCCCAAGCTTGAGTCTTGTTGATGATCAGTAGGGAACATGGAGGGTCAGTGGATTATTTGCAGCTTATCAGGGTCTGTCAACACTAACAGGCACTGATACAGATTTACAAGGGGGAATTGTCTATCTCAGTGACATTAGCTACAGTATATACGGGGGGGGGGGGATTGGTGCATTACAATGTATTGGTTCATTTGTCTTTTGTGGTAAGGAAATCTCTTAAAGTGCATAGTACTCCATTTGCCTTCTTATTAACTGCCCATAGATTTGCCGCTGACAGCGAATCGACGCCAGAAGTTTGAGGTCTGGTAAAATGCATTCGCTGATGGAAAACATTATTTTGAAAATTTTACTATATTTTTCAGACCATTTTACAATCTTCCATTTCCCTTTACTGCCTTCTACGCATCATTTCACAGTATATTGTGACTAGGAGTAAATATCTGTTGGAATTTACTTAGCATTGCACTCAGTAAATTTTAAAATTATGTAAGAAACAATTCAAGTGTGGGGAAAAATGCAAATGTATTACATTAAAATGTTGAATGTATTCTTAGTTTGGGTATTTCTCTTAGGAGGCCTTTATTTGTGCCTGATACATTGACACACGAACCTAATCAAAACATTTTTTTGTCTTCAGAACCAAGTTTATTGTGGAGGTGTTTTTACATTATTTTCGCCTGTCGGCAAGGGAACATTTATTTAAAGCAGTATACAGTACCATATTCCACCACCTACATACTGCTGAAAGATCTTTAAGTCTAAAAAAAGACTGATATATTTCATTTACTGAGGAACTTGGGAAAAGTTTGCTTATCTTAAATGGATTATTTCAGTAAAAACTTAGTGCCAACATTGTGGTTTATCTAATGGTATAGAACATAGTTCATACATATCTGGATCCATTTCAGATAAGAAAATGTCAGATATGTGCTCTATACCTTGAAACCAATTATAATTTGCAGACCAAATTTATTACAGATTTATATCAATAATTACTTTTTTATAAGCTTGACCAAACATACTTTAGAAGAAATGTGCTTTCCTCAAAGCAACAGTGGTACAGTCTAGCATTGAATGCTTAGAAATAATGTTTCGTGCGATGTCATGCTTTGGACCACTAACAACAGGTTTAATTAATAAAAATGTAGACATGTAGAAATTAGGTTGTGGACCCTTTAAGATGAGCAAACTGAAACAATGGAATATTAGCAGGAAACTCTCATGTAGCACTACCATATTCTCTGAGGTCGCATGTAACACTTTCTCTCTCTATAAAATCCATGATAAAGTGAACTATGGCTTACCTGTAGGCCCAAAGTTGGTGATTATTCACCACGGTAACATGGTGCTGAAATGTGCTGACATTCATGTGCTCTGCTTTCATTATCATGCATATATTTTAGGTTTTTACGAATTTGCATCATATACTGTAAGTAATTATGTATGGACATTATTGTTTTTGTGTTGGCAATTATTAAAATGTACCTACAATTAAACAATAAAAAACACTTTGGAAAGAATAAGAAATCATGCAACTCAAACTGGCTCTGTAGTAAAGCAAGGACCAGTCTGTGAGGAAAATCCAAAATGAACCATCACCTGATGCACACGTTTCATAACACCTTTGTATATTCATCCCTTAAATAGATGAAATGAACATGCAGCTTTCTGAATTTAACAGTGACTGCAGAGTGTGTGATCGCTAATCTGAGTTCATCCCTTTAGACCCGCTCTGTGTTCTATAATAAGCAATACTCTGAAGCTGGTTACACCCTGAAGCTGGTTACACTCTGAAGCTGGTTACACTCTGAAGTTGGTTACACTCTTTAGTTCTAACTAGCTTACTTTCACCATGATTTAAAATGTTGTTTTTGTGCATGTATGACATGGACTTAAAGGTTAAATGCTACTAAAAATTTGAACTTGGTGGGCTTGGGTTGTTATTGGAAAAATTTAATTCCTCTACAATGGTATCTGTCCCACATATATTCAATTCAATTCATTTTTATATATCACCTTTTACAACAGAGTCACCCCAAGGATGTGTTGTGAGATATTCCACCATCATTTATACAGAATTATTCAAAATAAGGGATAGGGAAGGCAAGGAAATGAAAGAAAGAGAGTGAGATGACAGGGGAGTGGAACCAAAAACTCCCAATTAGAGAGGAAAAATAACTCTGGGGGTCCAAGGTCAGGCTGTCCAACCCCCCCTGGGTGTGCTAACATTACAGAAATGTATATGTATGTATATAAAGCAATAGTCATTAAAAGGGAGGCTGTTTCTTAAATATCTTTTAAGCTATACTTTTCATTGCTAACTTCAAGTATCTATGTCTGTCTATCTGTCTTTCACTCATTCAGATAGTTGGTTGGTCAATTGACAGTGCTAACCACTGCACCACCATGCCGCCCCGTATGAAGATTATATAGTTTGCAAATGTAATATGAACTTTGTATTTAATTTAATTCCTGTGTTGTTTGTCCTGTGCTTTGGGCAAAAAAAAAAAATCCCGCCAGATTCTTTACAAATACCACAAAAAATTGTTACAAATTTGGTAGAACTAAATGAACCAATTCAAGTTCTTAATGGTCTAAGTTGATTTTCAACATAACTTAAATAGACCAAAACAGCACTTCAATAGTTGAAAGTTTATGCACAGACACACACACACACACACACACACACACACTGTAGTGCTTGACAGACCCTGACATTGCAACAGCAGGAATGAGACAAGTAGAGATGAAACTGAAAATGTAATATCACGATTATCGTGATATTGTGCTATTAAAATGGCCTGATAATTTTCATAAAGTGCCGATACACAAGCTTTGAAGTTGTCACACAAGAACACAGAAAGGGACTTGATCACCCAACATCAATACCCAACCTGGGATGCATATTACGAAAGCTTCGTAACGCTGTGTAGTTAGTTATCTAGCACTTAAGATCAATTGTTGATTATCGAGTGTTTCTCAAATTCCTTCATAACTGAAGTAGTTTGTAATCATGCTCATAAATTTACAATTGCTCTGACCCGTTCGTTATTTTCTACGTCATTCTTTTTTTTAAAATTTTTGCCTGCTGTACTGTCTCAGAAACACAAAATAGATGACAGAAACACACTGATGCTCTTTTTTGGACAACGTAATAATGCTGATGATTTAATAAGATTGTCAATATTGCAATAAAACAATTTTCTAATATTTTTTGCTCACCTCTTCAATAAGGCTTCTTTAGAGAAGTGTTATCTCCTTCGCCTATTTCCTCTCATCATTGTTCTGTTTTTACATGGAAGCTACATGACATTTTGTGCCCATTTTCGTATTTTTGACAAGTAGTCCAATTTATTTTGGTCTTCATTTTGGTTGTTTCAGTTTTCTAATTTTTTTACATTTGCATATGTCTTGTGTGACAATTATATAGCATGTTTCACTGCTGAAATGTGTGGGATCGATGTTCCTGTTATCTGCGGTCTGTGCTTTTCTTACACGGAAGCTGAGGAGGAGCCAACAAAGTACTGCTTAAGTACTTAAGTATTGTAGGTTTGATTGTTAACTCTGGAATAATGAACGGAAACACATGCAGATCTTACTTATTCTTTTGCTAAGATCGATCTCTTTCAGGAAACACACCCCTGAATGAAATCCCACCAGCAATGTTCCAACATCAAGTTGAAAGCCTTCCCCAAACAGTAAAGGCTATTACAGTAATGAAGGGTGCAGTAGCTTCATATTAATACCCTTGGTTTCAGAATGAGATGTTAGACAAGCTCGTATCCACTTACTTTTGGTTATATAGTGTATCATGAACAAGAACTCATAGCATTGAACCTCCTCCTACTGAACCTTCTGTTCAATAAGTAACAATTAAAATATTGCAGCGCGGGTGCTGTACATGATATGCTTCAATCATTAGACCAGTAATGTCACTGATGAATCACAGAATGCCGTTTTAGTGTTGTCTGCCACTCACACACTCACTCCACAGTCACTCACTCCACACAGGGTGGACACATGCACACCACTATTTACAACAAATAACAATTAATGCTACACATGACATTATTATACAGTACAACAACACCACAATACATGACAAATACATGGAACTATTGGCATTATTTACATTTGCCATTGGTCCAACTTGACGCGCCGCTGGATGGATCTTCCCCAGCACTACAATACTATGCCTTTCTGTCAAGTATCTCAATACAGCATTATGTTGCTATCGGTAGTGCACTGTAGTTTATTAGCATGACAAGTCAGCAACTGGTTGCTGAGAAACCAAAAAAAGGCCTATTTTACATTTCCATTCTACTCACCTGTAAAATGGGCCTCTGGTCAATTAAAGGAAAATAAAATAATACGAAGGATACACTGACTTGAGGGCTACATAAGGGCCACATTAAATAGTAAAATAAAAACATGTCATGGGCCATATGAAGCTGTCTTGTGGACTGGATTTGGCACACAGGCTAGTAGTTTGAGACCCTTGCACTACAGACTACAGGTGCTCCTCCACTTTTGATGGGGTACGTTCCGATAAACCAGTGTTTCCCAATCCAATCCTTGGGGAGTCACAGCCGGTCCATGTTTTTGCTCCTTCTGAGCTCCCTGCCAGATGGCCCACATTTTTGCTCCCTACTGGGAACTGGGAGGGATCAAAAATGTGAACTGTTTCTGGGTCCCCAAGGACCGGACTGGGAAACAATGCGATAAACCCATCATAAGTGGAAAATATTTTAAATCGAATACGAATGTGTTATGATAAATTAGTAAATAACTGCTCTCACTGAATAAGTAAATAAAGTAAATAAATGAAAACAAGTTTATTTGGTTAAGCAGAGCAAAAAACAATACGTTGATAAATATTGTATGAGATGTTTACTCTTGCGATCACTACAAACTGGAAGCATGGATGCTGCCATCTCCTACACCAGTAGAAAGTATAGTACAGCATATCGCTATAGCCAGGGATCAGATAAAAATTCTAAATTAGCTATTAAATGTGCATCTTTGCTGAACCATTGTAAAGTGAAACCATTGTAAAGCAGGGGGCATTGGTGAATCGGTTGGGGTCCGCAGACGATCTCTAGGCATGACAGCCATCAGGAGGAATCCCTACGGAGGTGAAATGACATTGATAGGCTTCCACTAGGCTGATCCATACCAGGAAGTAAACCAGAATGTCCTGGGGTAAACATGCAGAGAGAACATACTCCACACACACAGATCAGAGGTGGAATTCAAGCCCTCAACCCTGAAGGTATGAAGCACCATCACTACGCAGAGAGTCACCCAAACAAGTCAACGGTCATAATGCATTAATGAACATGTACAGAATTCAAGGGATTTTTTAAATTACTTTGGTCATAATAAAAGGAAATTCTAGTGACACTTTTCAATTAAATAAATCTAATTTATTTTTAAATCATCTTTAGCCTTCGAGCTATACATAAATAGAAGCTTGTCTCAAAATACTTGAATATGAGATCTATGTTGCCTAAATCTAAATATACGAAGTAATAATAATTTTTATTAAAAATGTGTACCTGTTTTAAGCCCCGGAGGAAAGATATTTTCATTTTACATGCTCTTTCCTATTATTGCTCTTATAATTTAATATTAAGGTTCTGAAGACTTGTTTTAAAATTGTATTACTATTGTATCACCTTACAACAATCTTGCAGGTCAGAGCAGTCACAACACATTTTTTTTCTAGAATGGCATAATGCATGTGCAAACTGAACTACTAACCCGTAATTCCCTGCGTCATTAATGCATCAGCAAAGAGGAGCAGTGGCCACTAGTTGAAGCTCACTGACAAGGAAAAACAGAATAACTGCTGAACACCACCAAAGCACAGCCTCAAAAATAATCACAGAATGGAATCTGCACCTCTGGAATCAGCTTGATGACTTCACATTTGTCTTCAGTGTGTGTTGGTATGGACAGCCATCAGTTATTATGATAGCTGTGTATGGTCCTAAAATATGCAAGAAACAGGAAAGCTTTTTACAGGACCAGGTACAACATTTCTTTCGTCCGTTTCTATATTTCGAGATAATGCGGTAAATTCACATTTTTATTTGCTCTATGCAGGGTCACTGGGGTCTACAACAAGCCAGGATGGCGATACACAGCATTCTCACACAAACACACACCAATCAGCAACTCCAGTTCAAAACCTGGTTTCCAGAGGCATTAGGCAGCAGTGCCAACCACTGGACCACTGTACCACCCCCTTTCGTGGAAAATATAATCTGAAAAAAAGGTTTAAAAGTGTAATTAGCATAAAAATAACTTTTAAGATTGTTATATGTCATTTTTTTCCTTCGCAGGAGTCTGGTTTGTCTGGTCACAACCAGATCGACCTGTCGGTTAGAGACCACTATTCTTCAGCTATTGCTACTCTGCCCAGTTCAAGCTGTCTCCTGCCAGTTTGGTATAACAAATCCAATATATGGGAAACAATTACAGTAGTGAAAAGAACCTTAAACTCATCTGAATTGCTAACATTACTCTTGAGTAATGTTCTTACTGCTTTGCATTGAGTTGCAGGTTCCATGCAAATTGCTAACTAAATTGCAACAGATCGTGCTGTATAGCATAGCCCCTCGTTTGAACCACATATAAATGTCTCCCTACATACCAACACAGCTGGAAAGAACTGTCACTGAAAATGTATTGCACGAAAAAGGAAACGAAAATTTAAAAAAAAAAACTGCAATTACAAAATAAATGAACACAGTGCAGCTTGCCATTGCAGTGCTGGGAAGTTTTCTTCTATGAAACATGACTGGGAATTTTGTAAGCTGACTTCTTGTGTGTACTGCTGCTGAATGTCCTCTTCTAGACACCCTCGGACAAAGATCTCCTTGGGCTTTGGAAAACACCAGGGAACTTAGCTGTTAAACATGATGAATTACACTAAGACGTGATGGGCCACTCGTACATGTTCTGCTCATCCAGAACAATGATGCCTCCTCTCCCCAGCAACCTCCTCCAGCTCCTTCCGAAGGATACCAAGGCATTCCCAGTCTCCTCCTAGTTGGACATGCCCCATTCACCTCCCCAGAAGGCGCCCTAGCCAGATGCTCTAACCACCTCAGCTGGGGGGGCCACTGCTTGCTTAAGCTAACAGGGCCACATCATCTGCAAAAACAAAAAACTGGAAACCCTCCAAATTCTAACCCCTTTACTGCTCCTATAAATTATGTACATAAAACTTGTGAGAAGAAGAGTAAGTAGCTCTAGCAGACTAAAACACCCACTATGAATGAGTCTGACTTACTACAAACAATGCTAACCAAACTCTTTATCCAGTTTTACAGGCACCAAATGGCCCATAACAGTGGGCCTGGCACCCCATACTCCCCAAGCTACCCTCACAGGATATATTCATATTCCCTTTTCAAGTTCACAAAACATATGTAGACTGGTTGCACAAATTTCTATGAACCCTCCAATACCTTTATCTGTGAGGGTGAAAAGCTGGTCCAATGCTCCATGACCAAGACAAAATCAGTATTGTTCTTCCTGGATCTGAGGTTCAAACAGCGGACAGATCCTTCTCTCCAGTTCCCTTGTGTGGACCTTTCCAGGGAGGCTGAGAAGTGTGATCTCTCTGAAGTTTGGAAAGAGCGAACCTAATCCTATTAGGTGTTGGGTGTTTCTGTTATTTTTATTTATTTATTTTTTTTGTATTTTGTTGTGTTTGTGTGTTCATGTTTCTATAAACTACCGTGCTATATTGGCTCCGTATGCATCCACCCACTCTCCCCCACCCTGCACTGCCTGTTTTTCTGCTTCTGAAAGCAACATGATTCCAACTCATAAATAACCCTAGATAGGTTCTGCCATCAAATTTTTATGCCAGAAAAAAATCCATCCATCGCCACTTGCCCTGTGCAGGGTCACTGGGGTCTAGAACAACCTAGGATGAGGTTGCAGGGGACAGACACCATTCTCACACAAACACACACCATTCAGCAATTCCAGTTCATCTTAGCATGTTTCTGGACTGTGGGAGGAAGCAAGATATCCTGGAGGAAACCACAAGGAGAACAGACAAACTCCACACACGTAGAATATTCAACCTCTGGTCTCCAGAGGAGTGAGGCAACAGTGCTAACCAATGGGCCACCATACCACCCCGTTTCATGGAAAATACAGTCTGAAAAAGACTTAAAAGATGTAATTAGTATTAAAAAAATGGTAAATGGTTTGCATTTATATAGCGCTTTTCTACTCCTACGATTACTCAAAGTGCTTTACATTTCATCCCTCACATTCACCCATTCACACACGCATTCACACACCGGTGGCAGAGGCTGCCATGCAAGGCGCCAACCTGCTCACCGGGAGCAATTTGGGGTTGCTCAAGGACACTTTTATGGGGTCAGGAGGAACCTTTGAAAAGAATTCTGCTATATGTCCTCTTGTTCCTTCACAGACGTCTGGGTATACGCAAGCTGAGAAGTACTGCCAGCTAAAAATTGCTATTACCTAAATATGTAAGATGAACATCATTCTCTTTGCCTCAGAGTCACTGTCTGGTGTTGTCCAGTCTGTTTTTGATACCTTCAAGATCTCTGAAGTTGGAACTCACCTTCCAATCCCCATTACCCCAATCCAGAGGCACTGTCCCTGATCTCTATGCATTGTTGAAAAGGAATGTTAGCCAAAACAGCGAAATAGCATCCAGAGCTTTGTGGAACTCTGGGCAAATCTCATCCATCACTAGAACCTGAACACTGAGGAGATTATGAAGTACCTCAGTGATCTCAGCCCTAGTGACCGGCAAGTCTTCTGATTCTACTTCCTCCAAGGAAGGCGTGTCAGTGAGATTCAGGATATCCTCAAAGAACTCCGTCCACCATTCAACTACATCTCCAGTCGTGCTCAGCTGCACTCCATCTATGCTTTAACCAGCATAGGCAAAGCCCCTCATTCACCAGAGTGAACTCTGACGTGCTACTAAACTGGAGGGCTATGAGTAGACCCACATCTGCCCAGCGCCACTTACCCAAGACAAGACAGAATAGGGTCGAGCCCTAAAATGACAGCTGCATAATTCAGGAAATCTTCAGTACATTTAATTTACTAAATTTTGTAGATGGGAGGACGAATGTGTGAATTGAGGAGAGGAAATAACTACCGAATGCAGGCATAAATGTCATATCAATTTCCTGTTAAAAATGTCACGGATTTTGAAATTAGTTATTTAATTTTATGGCTCTGTGTATTGTTTTAGCAAGATATGCTCATTCTATAGCTAGCTTGGTTTGCTGAGAGCAGACAGATGTAAGAAATATATAACCAACAAAATGTGTAAAATAAGTGCAACAAATCAGCTGTGTCAGTTGAACTCTAAACAACACCACAACATCACATCCACTAAAAGATAATTCTTTGGGGCAGTGGAACCGTTGTAGACTAAGTACCAAAGTGTTTCTGGCATCACACATCATATAATTTCTCCTTTTTCCACTTTTAGCTACTGAAGAATTAGTCCTGCTTGGTTGCCTTTAAAACTAAGCTATAATATGAAAGTTATTGTGAAACATATTGTTTATTACTTTTAATAATTTACCCACCCCCAATCATCATGAGAAGAGCCATTATATCTGCTGTGTTTCATTAGGGGTAATGGGAGGGGGGTTGTTCCACTTTTTCAGTTTCAAAACTGCATTTTCCTTCACCTCCAGGAGAAACAGTTTGCAAAGAATCTATATGTAAACTGGCAGATCTAGCTTAAAAATGTCTTTTATACACTAAACGTGAGTCACACAAATCTTGTTACTAGCAGTTAGAAGTCAATGCATGACAATACACAGTATCTATTTGACGTAAATTTCATATCTATTCCAACATAGACATAATGTTATAATGACTGTTTCCTTTCAACTTGGTTGTATTTGTTTTTATCCTGACTGTTTTGTTTTTCTACAAATTGTATTTTCCTTGAAGGGTAATGATAAAAAAGATATAATTGGGACAATTAAGACAACAGATTTTTAATGCACGCAAAATACTATACCATTAATTGTGTTTGCGCATTTGTATGTATTTTTTTCTAATGTTAATGTTCTGCAAATGAATGGATACTACAGTAGATAGAAAGGAACGTGGGAGTACAAATAAGACATATGCTTCCACGTCTATAGTTGTCATATATGGTTTAGCACACGGTGTTCCTTCTATGGCCATCTATGAAAAACAAATACTCCCATCACACTCAATAATTGAAAATGCCACTCTTAGTAATAATTATTGCTGGACACTTCCTGTAATTATTGTTTAGACTTTCACAGTGCTTTAGCACTGTTTGGACCAATCCTCAAAGCAGAACCAGACCTACTCGATAACATTTGTATGAAAGCAGATCTGCACACTTTTAGCCGCAACATATTTTAACACCAAGCACCAGCCTTAGCGTGGGTTGGTGACATCAGCCCAATTTGATTTGCATATAAGTGCCCCCCATGGAGGTGTTTTTTCATCATTTTATGTTGTTTTCCTAGTCAGTCCAATTATGTCTGGTGTATTTGTGTTTGGTTTTTGCCCTGTGTTTCTCCTCTCATATAAAGTGAGTCGCCATTAGATAAATACTGTAGCTACGTCTGTACACCCATGAGCATTTATGCCATTAGAGAGATTTTTTCCTGGCTTTTTTGGTTGCTAATCAGCAAGTAGAGTTAATAAAAGATCATTTTCCCATGCGTCCTGCGTTTCCGTCTTGCGCGTTGCCCCCCTCATCATCACACTGGTGTCAGAAGTGCATGGAATCAGGCATTTTCGGCCCAACTCGCAGCAGTAACGGTCGAAGGGAATGATGATCAGCTGGTCCAAGAGCTGGCAAGAGGTTTGAGTATCATTGAAGAATACCTAGCAAGTAGACACCCAGAAACAGCTAAACAGCTGCTGTCGGCAGGAAGCTGGCTTGGTAGTGTGGCACATCAGTCAATTACTAACAGATATTTAGATTGAGGTTATGGAGTTAGAGGAAGATGTTAGCTCATTTCAGGATGGGCCTACGGTGCTGCTTTGCCTGTCAAAATAAACAACAATGCATATTTGGGGGCAGTATGTGGCTCGGTGGCCTAAGCCTGTGTGCCTGTAATTTCAAGGTCACCAGTTGGCAAGGCCCTTCACCCCCAGCTTCCTGGGTGCCCCAACAGGTGGTTGCCCTTTGCAGACAGTTTGCTCTACAAAGAGCAAGTTGAGGGAGGTGTAAAAAAGGATTTCCCCACTGGGACAATAAAGGATCTATTATTATTAATGGGAGCTATATGAAGCAGGCTACCATGGTTAGCCAACAGAAGAGACACCTTTGTCCATTGGCAATAGAAGGGTAGGTTGCAGGAGTTCCTGGACAACTTTGTGATGCACCATGAGAATTAACCTGGTTCTGCAGTAAATTGACACTGGATGTGTCCAGGGGTCATTGAACGTAAGCTTCTGGGCAATTACACAGTACATAGCCGAGTTGCAGAACTTTTGGCCTGCTTCTTAGTACTACAGATTTGTCAAAGGATTTGCAAATACTGCTGTCCCTCACCACCTCACTGGTTGCCTACTATAACCAGTGTTACTTCGAGTGTAACTGTTGTGGCACCTACTGAGAGTTCTTGTGAATGATGACAGGGTTGCATAAATACAATTTATACCTGTATGAGGAAGTCTTCAAACTCAAGACAGGCCACACATTGCTCACCTAGCTTCTAAACTTCAGGGAGTCCAAGGGTTGGTTGGCTCAAGGTAGCAAATGTCTTTTCATGCCAATCCTGTGTTATAAGAAACTTGCAGGTATTGTTATAGACTCAAACAAGTGTGATAGTTGAATAACCAGCGATGCCTGCTGGCCAAATGAGGAAGGGACATAAAGGGCAGGGTCAGAAGAGTATAACGTATTTTCAAAAGTCTGTATGTTGTGTTTTCATTTGATAAATGATAAGATTGTGGTCCTGCTGTGTGCTGTTCAAAAATCAGGTGGTGATGCTCTCTGTCAGGATGCTTTTGATGTCAGTGCCGTGGAAGTTCTTCAGCATTTGGAATGTCAGTGTGACATCCTTGAAACACCTAATATGGTCCAGACATTGGTGTGCCGCCTTCTCTAATGAGTCAATGTTCAGGTCCCCAATTATGTGAACACTGATGCCGTCCACTCTCCACCAGAGCACCATTGATCCTGATGTGAAGGTAGTTTCCTTCTGAAGTCCACAATCAACTTCCTTGTCTTGTTTACACTGGAGAGTTTATTGTCCTAGCACCAAAGCGGCAATTTTTCCACCTCCTCTAGGTAGATCTGCTCATTGTTATAGGTGATCAGGGCTAATGCGGATGCATTGTGTGCATACTTGACAATGATTGCCAAACTCCTAGGTAGACCTGCAATGGTATGCATGAAGTACAAGAGAGGACTCAGGACACAGTCATTGGATGCCCCCATGTTGAAGGGAATAATATATGTGTTTGATATGTATCTATGAAATATCAGTGTTCTATACTCAAAAATAGCAAGGAAAAAGATGATGACAGAAAGACAAAGGCGATGAAATGGCACATTCAAGACATAATGTCAAGATAGAGAGACTCAGAATACTTAGTTAAGGCTTGGAGTCCCAAACAGAGGACCCTGAGGCAGACAGTTGAACCATATTGGCCGGTTTCCTGCCTGTCCCCTGAAACCTTTGGATAGCACATCACAAGAAACAAATTACCAACGGCACTTGGATGCTAATTGGATGGGTGACTCCAGGATAAGGTGCATTAAGGGCATGTTTGTACACAGAAGACTGCAGAACCAGAAACATTACACAGAAACTGGAAAGTGAGGCTAAAATACACACATAATTACAACAGGCCTCAAAAAGACACGGAATGTTCGGCACATTGCAGGGATCCAGACAAAACAAAACAAACAAAAAAAACTAAAACCCAAAATATTAAAAAAAGAGCCATAATCTCCACCACATGCCAAATGTGAAGTAAATAAAAAATATTTACATGGTACAATTTGTCTCTAGTCTACCTCACACTACTTTTTCTTCCTATCTGAGTTATCTGTTCTGCCTATTATTGCGTTCTGTAATCTTATACATATTGACATAATAATAAATGACAGCTAGACAGACAAATAATAAACTAGACAGCTGGGCTATTGAACGTGAAGTGCACACAGAAACATTAAAATATTAATTAAAATCCGCCAGTAAAGAAATCTGTAACACCAAAGGGTCTTGCTTGCTTTTGTTGAAACTGGAAAACTGGCGCAAAGTCTGTTTTTTCCTAAATGGACTTGGACACGCCCTCAAATGTTAGTTGTGCTTTGCGCTTATGCTTTGTGTTTTATCGGCAAAATAGAGCCCAAGGTGCAGCCAATCTCAAACTGCAAACGTGAAAGCAAAATTCTAGAAGTCAGAAAAGTACAAAATCGGTCACAATGCAAGCACCCCCCAGCCAAACTAAATACAGTCAAACTAAATTTTGCCCTAAAAATCCAGAGGTTAGGGTCTGAACCAAGCCGAGCTCTGAGCATTATGCTCAAAAGGCAGCAGTAACTGAACATCAACCAACGGTCCCTAATCAGCTTAAACAGGATTGAGAGCCAACTTCCGCCTTCATACACTTTGCTTAATTTAAACCTGCTGACCTTCCCAAATGATGCATGCTTTAGGTTATTGTCCAGGTGTAATAAATTTGATACAATAATGCTTTACTGATGGAGCAGATTACTGTGCCATTTTGATACATTGTTGATGATTTTCACTTTTCTTTGGTGTATAAATAATCTCATTTAATTGCAGTTATGAATTTAATTGCATAGGAAATTTGAATTTATGTGCATACCCAGAATAGCATGTTTAGAGAGATGTTATTTATTTAAGAAAAAATAAGATTAATCCTCCTCTGCCATGAAGTGGATTATTACATTCTTTTGACATTTTTCCCATCACTCTTTGCTCGAAGTGACATAATGTAAAAGTTTCAAATAGGGATTAAAATGATTGTAAATGCCATGCTTTCATTTTTAGGTTTTCCAGGCCAAACTGTGCTGTCCTTGTCATACCGATATTAATTCTTCTAGATTTGCATAATATGCTAGTTTTTATTGTCACAGCGTTATGTACTTCCAGTATGCAAGTTCATACAAAGGTATTTGGCACTACAGATGCAAATGTATTTCATTTCAAATTGAACCATCTGGGAATTTTTATAATCCTGTAGCAAGAAATCATGTAAGTGCCTGTATTTCCGGACTAACTCAGCCAACTGTTCTTCGAATCTGCTCAGTCTGATCAGAGAGGGTAGGAAAGGTGTCTATATACAATCTTTGGTCCCATCAGCTTTCTGACCGTCTACTACTGTACGCCTGGCCAATGAGCGATGAAGCTGCATTTCCGCCACTGAATAGGTTTTTATGAGTGGTGCATGTCCTGATGTGCGTCCCCCCCAACGCAGTCTGCATGCCCAACCTCAGTGACAAAATGTACGTCACCACCACGGTGGAGCGAATGCAGTAAGTACAAACCAACGATAAGTACGAGTCACACTCCTCCCTGGCAGCAGCAGTTGTGGGCGTTAATATATTCTGTGAAAATCCTGGAGATCTGCAACACTGTGGGCCTTCACTGGTTGCCGTCATGACGTTTTTCGTGTTGAACGTGTTAATCATAAAATAAGATAATTGGGTACTTGCACCATAAATCTACGTCCGTAACCACTATGCTACTTGTTGGTGAATATCTGAGTTTGAGTAACGCCATTAAGATTAGTCATTTTTTTTCCCCAAAAAACATTCTTTGATTGTTGTGTTTATAGATTATCTTAGTTTTCAGTTCTGCTGATTGCCAAAGAAACATTCCACACATCCATTCGTGTTTCTAAAAATTTTAATTGCCAAAGCTAAAAGAATAATTGCATTTTAAAAAGTTATTTGCATTTCCAATACAACAGAAAAGTATGAGTATGCACAGATGTTACTCTGAAGGTGGAGACTGAGCAGGATTCCTCTGTGTCCTCTTCTGAGAATTTCATTTATTTCATTTATTTTGTTTCTTTTTTATGTTTCAGTATAATAGCAGTATTTTTTCTGTGTTATCTAAAATTCTTTTTTTCTTTCTTTCATCATCATTTCCCCTTCGGCATTGTTTGCAACTGCACCGCATTACACAATATTACAAAAAGCAAGCCGTTCACTAACATTTAATAAAACTACATCTTTCTGAATATATGGAAACCTTTAAAAACCATGCCGTAGTGTACAACACTCACTTTAACTACCGTGTTTAGTAGATCAGATTATCCTTCCCCAAGGCTATGTAAAGGCCATTTCCCAGACTTCTGTGGATTTGCTACAGGGTCCTGAATTGCTTCACTCATCTGGGTTGTCCCTGGATACAATGACAAGCAGACCTCTGCAATCCAAAGCCTGTTTTTATTAGTACACTTTTCTCTTTTCTTTTCATTCGGGTTCATGTAAGAGGCATCATTAGAGTTGCAGCTGTTCGCCTCATCTTTTAAGCACAAAAAGCTTTGCTACAAGGAGAGAAATGGGAAATTGCACTTTAAGGTATGACAGCTGAATTGTGGAAGGAGAGGAGACTAATGACGGGCTGTCATTTTGAGTTACTACCAAAAGGCTGCCATAATTGATCGCTCAACCCTTTTTTTTCCCTTTCAAAAGCTTTTTAGTGGTAAGAACATAGGCAAACAAAAAAAGCAACAGTGCAAGCAATAAAACTTTTATCATCGGCACATCGATAGCGATGAAACTTCATCAATTTGTAAATATCATCAAGAAATCATATTACCCTTTTATGGGGCTGATGGGCTGGTATCTGGATCGCGTTTCGCTGCTGCGTTGTTCATCAAATTACCATGCGAATGCGATTTGAATACGCGGAAATGCAGCTATTTATAATACGAATAGCGATCTTCAGGTGAGGGCGGCACTACACGCCCCCGATGCAGGTAAAACAAAGTAAGGTGACATGGTTTACTTTTTTGCCGATTTAACCTAATTTTAAAAACTTTAATACTTCCGACAATGGACGTTTTGAAAAGAAGACAGATTACGGATTTAGTCAGTGTTTTTTTTTTTTTCATGTTTCGACTATAAGATTTCAGCGAGTTATGAGCTTAAATACACGAGAAAGATACGCACATTGGTGACCATGCCGTCGACTCCCGAGGGTTAAAGGAAGGAAAAGCAAATGAGAAAACTCCTTTGTCTAGGGGAACATTTGGACCTTGGTAACCCCTTTGGAAAAATATTGGACCTAATTTTTGTGATTTAAAAGCAGTAATCAACTACAATTTCAAAGCCAAGTCATTGACGTTTCAAGTATGTGGCTAAATAATGGTTAATCAAGACGGGTGCCATTATTTTGAGTTATCTCTTGTTTATCCGTCTGCACATACAGCACAGCCATGACATCATATTACTACTTCCTCTTTGAAATTAGTGTTGCAGGGCAGTGGTGCAATGTCAAACATCGGGGACAGTCATAGTTTTGTGTGTGCAGAGTTTGCATGTTGTCCTCATGTCACCGTAGGGTTTACTCCGGGTTCTCCAACAAAACCATGCTAAGGTACATTAAAATTGCCCACAGTGTGAATAGTGTGTGAATGTGCCCTGTGATGGGTTGGTGCCCCATCTGGGCTTATTCCCTGCTTTGTGCCGTAGCTTTTGGGATAGGCTACAAACTTCTACGACCCCAAATAGGACAAGTAGGTACAGAAAATGAATGGATGGATGGAATACTGTTGCATCCATTGACCTTCACCAAGGGTCTCGCTGCCATGCAATAGATGATGTTTCTGACGTTTTCTGCATTTCAAACACTCATTCAGATTCAACATGTGCTTTTGTGAAATCAAAGCAGATTACAGTGTCTCTGTTGTTAGCATAATGTAGGGTTCTTCAAATCTGACCCTTGATTCCAAATCTAGACCCTGTTTTCAGTTCTTCCAAGTACTGTAGTTATTTTAATAATTACTGATTCAGATAGGCCAGAGGCTTCACACCTGGCTCAGGGATAAAAGTAGGCTGGAAAAATCAGCAGGGCTCAGCCCTTGAGTGCTGTGATTTGAAAAGCCTTAACAGAATGGATGGTGCCAGAAGCTATGCATTTTGCACATGGCCATTGTTTCTCTGCCTGGAAGGCAGTAAGGACAACAGGTCCAGCTAAGGTGAATGAGCAGAGGGCAGAATCACTTTTTATGTAAAATCGTACAGAAACAGACTTTCACAAGTATACTGATTTATGGACATAAGAGCCCTGTTTCAGAAGAAGAGGCACAGAGCTGTGCATAGATGCAGTTTAGGGAATCCACACATGGGTACAAACTTCGTTCTATCAGTCCCAGTCAACTTTGTGGTCAGCATTGTGTACATTATACCCATGTACTGGTGAGGATAAATACCACATACTGTACTCAGGAACAAACAGGAAAGTTACTGAAAAAAGCACATGCTAAGAGAGCTTCCAATGGGTATCTCTTGAATGTGTTCCACTGAGATTATGGGAGGTTGTACAACAAATGAAATATATTCCAACAAAGATCCCCCCAAGGAAGGTATCAAGAGAAACCACTCCATTCCATGGAATTCAAACATGATGTTTGAACACAGCAATGATCATAACTAGTACATCATAAGTCTGCGGTTGACTTGTGACATCTGATTGGTAACATTCTCCTCTGGCACCATTTAGCAAGAAGTTGGACACTCCCTATTCGCACACCCCCTACAATGCAACCTCCTAACCTCTCGCAATGAAAAAATAATGATACACCTCCAGACCTGCTGAACTTAAACACAACAGGCCACGGTATATGGCAGGGGTAGGCAACCGTGATTCTGGAGTTTCCAGTATCCAACAGGTTTTCTATCCTACCTGAGAAGTCACTATCTGCCTGAGATTAGATGCGGTTCATCACTGACTGGGAATCTGCTGGATACTGGCACTCGAAGATCAGGGTTGTCAGCCCTAGTACTGTATAAGATGAAATTGCATTAGAAAACACTCCAGAAAGCCTTATACAAATCGAAAAAGCACAGTATCACCCATGTGCATCCCATTATTCCCAAGGCTAGACAAAACAATATATTGTTAAACAAAGTATGCTTGTTTGCCCACCTACTACAGTATGTCTGCTAGTGTTATTGGTACAGTCACAGCACTATATACACCAAAAATAAATAATTCCTCCACCAATTTTGAATGGCCGCATGGGGAAATTCAGTTCAAATTAACTTTTCTAAAAGCCCTCCCCTCCATTCGGGTTTTACTCAGGTTATTTTAGAGGCACTGAGAGAACAAGTAGTGCCGTCAGTATTAGAAGCAGTGTGTTTCTGGCAGTAATTTTACTTGGAATGGGCATTTCAGGTAGAAATTCTATTATTGGAATGGTAATTATTCCAATAATATTCCATTAACCCTGCCTCCACCACATTCTCACTACCCATGGAGAAATATTTAAGTGTTTCTATATAAAATGAGATGTTACTCATTCCAACAAAAGCATAACACAAGCATTAAAAAGTAACTGAAACTCAATATAAACTGAAGAGATTGCTCAAGTGCAGTAACATACAATAACCCTTTAATCACCTGTGCCCTTGGCAGTCACAGCAAAAGGTGATTATTTTTAACAAAATCCTAACACTTCTTCCATAAAGGTTACGCCATTAATTTATTTACATACTGTATAAAATGATATATCACATACATGTATTGCTGCAAAAGAGTAACTCAAGCCATGAAAAGTCACCTTTAACTAGGGACAAATGATTCACATGGTGATATTGATAAAACAAAAATGGAGTTGAAAATTTACCCAAAATAAACCTCAGCAAAATAGAATTTATTACCTACAGTACCGACAGAGCCTGTCTTTAACGGGAAATGCAAGTCACACTTGCAAAGTCTCTACTCGTTCACTGACAATTCACGCTTATTTAAAAATTGCATAACAAATTTCACAGAACGCGAATTTCAAGAATATGTTTAACATCAACCATACACGCTTAATAGCACTAAGCATAATCAAAGTCCGTCGTACTCTACTTGTTGCCATGAATCGTACCAAAAGATATAAAAGAGTGCCAGCAAATCCACTGCTTTTGCATCCAAAATTTTCCCACAGAGCAAAAGACAAACTTCTGGTAATCAATTTTTTCAACTCATTCAACCTCTCAAAGACGTGCTATGAGTAAGCAAGGATGAAATTGGATTATCATTGGCTTGGAGAACGCAGGTGGTGCTCCTGCAAGAACATCGGAGGTAAACTTCGTAACAGATAAACCTGGAACCTATTTGAGAATGGATAAATTACAAGTAATCATACTGCTACATATTTAAAATAGCCAATTATTTTTCCATTTTCAGCTGGGGGGGGGGGGCCCCGCCCCCGGGCGGGGGCCGGGGGGGGGGGGGGGGGTGTAAAATGATATCTGATATAGGATCTGACATTGAAAAGGTGCCAACGACTGATAACCTATGCTTAATCATTTCAGTTGAGATTTCTATCAGCAACATCATTGTAATGAGGTTTAAAATCTGTTTCAATTGATAATGCCTTGTCACTATTGTATTTTATGTTAAAGAAGCATGACTTTATGTCAGGTTTGATCTCTATGGATATGTGTATTTTGCCCTTATAGTAGACAAGGGTTTCCCAATATGATCCTCAGGGACCCGCAGATAGTCTGCGTTTTTGTGTGGGCTGTGGATGTGGACTGTCTAGCAGGGAGCTGGGAGGGAGCGAAAACATGGACCGGCTGTCGGTCCCCTAGGATCGGATTGGGAAACACTGAAGTAGACGGTGCACTCCATGGCAATCTGTAATCAGTTTGTTTCTCCATCACAGAAAAAAGCTTCCATTAATCATTAATGTGTCAAGCATGAATCTCATTATTTTGTTGTATTTTTCCCTGGATGTCATGGATTTACATTCAGTACCAACAGCATTTCATAGGACTGCCACCTGCTTTCTGATGGAAGTTAATCTCAGTAGTCGACCAAGTTTCTCGAAGTAAATAAAATTACCGTCGGCCTTAATCTGTATTGCCGGTGCTGTGTTGCCTTTTGATTATCTGCTAATAGACCCTTGAACGGATAAGCAAGGGGGCGAAATGGATGGATAGGATAGTAATGGAAATTTTTTACTGAGGAGATAAGAGTGTTTATTCTCCTTTAGGGTTGAAACAAGTGCTTCCTGAGGACTGCTCTTTATCTTTTTAATTTTGAAGGACGCCTCACAGCTGAGCTAAATGACAGACATGCCGGCGTTACTGATGTGACCACGTGACCTGACAGAACCGTGCGCCGTTTGATCTCTAGTGTCGGATCGTCGAGCCACCAACCTGCCGTTTCCGCTCCCGGCTGTCCGTCTGCTGCGCGAGGCGCTGTACTCTGAGCGCGCTCGAACCCGGAGCTACTGCCGCACGGGTCAAGCGGCCAATCTGTTATGTTCCGAGCCCCTGCTGGCCTCTTGTGTTCCGGAGACGAGTGTCGAGCTTGTCTTTGCATTTCATGAGACGCACCTGACAAGCCGTGGCTAACAGCAGAAAGCAGGCAGGTGGCCTGCTTGCAGCGAGGGGCAGGATTTGTTTGAGCCGCCCAGATCATCAAAAGGAGTCTAGTGCCACCCATCTGTGGTATGAGCCATAATCAGGACTCTTAAAAACCCTGCTAGTCCATCCAGGGACACCGACAGGCAGCTCTGGCTCAGCGCCTCAGTCACATTGTGGCAGAAAATGTACACAATGAAGCAGAAATTAAAAAATAAACCCAGTGTTAAGCATTCAGTGCACCTTATTTATTTACATCTCTATTTTCCATGAAGGCACAGCACCCAAGCTTAGTTAGACCGGCGTTGTATCTCTGATTGCCCCGTCGCATCTACAGGAAGCCTTGCATTCAGCTGCATGAATACACAGATTCAATCGCCTCCATCAGTCTTTCTCACTGCCTGCGTTTTATATGCTGCTAACCTCGCTGCTTCTTTCACACAGACGTAAATACAGTCTGCACATTCTGTACTTTCTGTGTCATTGACAACATGATCCTGCTAAATGTGAACGCCAGAGGCAAGTTCCTCAAGCACCTCGAACATTCGGCAAGCAAAATGCTTGATGTGTGTTATAGGGGCTATATGTAATAAGTATGTATTTCTATATGACTGTATAGCCAAAAATGAACATCAGGAGAGGATTCAAACACGTAATTTTACTAAACGGCTACTTGCCTGATAGCTTTGTGCCTGTTGTATAGTTACTTTTTTGCTAAATTTTGTTACTCTTTAAGATAAACGTATCTAATAATTCAAATCCAGGTATGAGACATTTGGACTGAAACACCCTCCACTCACTAAGGATAATCTTTACCTTGTTTGATAAGTTTCAAAAAAAAATTTCTGGTTATTAGTACAAGGAATTGTATTGTGCTCAGTGTCTGCGTGCCTGCACACTTTTGATGGAGACTGGGTGTGCTATGTCACGGTCAACTTTCCTCGACCGGCCGTGAGTTTAGCTGCAAAGCGCTAATACAGTTCTCCTGACCAAGCTCCTGACCAAAACCCATCTCGTATTTATATGAGATATTCAAGTACAGTAGTTCCTAAATCGTATTAACACCCAAAGAACACATTAATGAATTATATGCACTTTGGGAGGGAAGAAAGCCAGGGAAAATGTTTTACAGTAAAGTCATTACAAGCTTTCACACAACAACTCGGATTGGCTCATGGGCTTTTCAAGGTTTTGAACACAATTAGTACGTAATGGATTGAATTGCACCGAAAGCTGGGCGCTGCATGCAGAGCATGGGCACGTTTGGTTTCTTTTACGGGCTGCTGTGATGGGATGCTGTTGATTTGTAATGGTAAATAAGCTTTACAGTAATAGAAGAAAATAAGACTGATGTGTTGCATTCTATAATAACAGAAAATGCTCCCCTTCCATCATATTAAGGCATCTTCTGCGTTTATATCCCAAGGACATTTATTTTGCATTATTTTATTTGGAAAAAAATTGTTTTTTTGATGAAAATTATGTGCTACTAAAATGATAACGGAATTATAAGTAGTTTTGCTGTAAGAGGTACGTTTTTCTCTAGCTTGAAAGAAATTGTAATTGTTTTTAATAATTTAAATTTAAATTGTGAGCACGTCTTGATTGGGGAGGTTTAACATGCATACACTAGACCGTGAGACCAAGTCTATCTTATCGGGGCTTCAGACTTCCTCCATTAAGCAGTCACACAGGGTGATGACAGTATGTCTGCATGGACATACCTTTTACATGGAAAGCACGCTGGTCACAGGTACATGGATCATCTTTGGCCGAAGTGATATCTGATTGCAGTGTCTCCATGAAAAGAGGAGGTTTTCGCCACATGCTCTCTGTCCCGGAAAGGGTGCTAATTAAAAAGTCATCTTGTGTCTGTGCTGTGAGGAAATGGTGGGATACTCACTGCCAGTTTGACTTGGCGGGGGGGCTGGCTGTTCTGGGTCTATGTGACGCCCTCCAGTGACTCTGAATTCAACGGGAGCTCCATCCGTGGCAACCCGCTCACATGCTCACAGCTATAGTCTGCCATTCTTCAGGCATGACTCATCTTATTGGGTTTTGAATTTACATCAGTTTGTGAGCTTAATTTAAAAATAAATAATTAAATAATAGCTTCTTTGCCGCCCCCTGGTGGAAGAGCATGTAGAGGCCGCCAAGTCGGCACCCCCTCAGAAGATGGTGTCCCCCCAGCCAACAGGGAACATTCCAAAAAACTTTAGCTAATGTTGTGTGAAGGTCTTCTCAAAGATGGCAAAGAACATTCTTACCATAACATTACTGGAATGTTATTTTGACATTTTAATTTTTAACAAAGGTCCTGTCCGTTGTAGCACAACATTTTTTTCCTGAGCATACTTTTAATGCAACGTCAAAAAACATTGTTTTATAGTAAAATATAATTTTATAAAACACTATATGTGCATACAATAAACACACCATTCAGCCTTGAACTTGTGACCTTTGGGGTATAAAGCAACAGTGCTACCTTCAGCCTACCAGGCCATTCATGTGTTTCTATCTTACAGTATTACTCTTAGTTGCAGCAGTAGCTGAAGTAGTGGAACATTATCCTAGGAACATCAGGAATACTGGACACTTTGAACGTTTCCACACCTTAATCTTAACATTAGGTAAACATTCCTAAAACAAAAAAATTGTTAGCGGGGCTGACTGTGCCTACAGATGATACCATTCCGAGGAGTCCATCTGGGAACGACCAAAGACAATTGGTTCGGCCGCCATCATTGGGAGGGAATACGGATCCAGTCCGCTGGCTTAGCCCTGACGCAACATGGCCGCCTGGTGGATTTAGGTTATACAGATTACAGGGTGCCATGCGGTCAGACAGAATACACTATTCAGAAAAGCCCAGTTTACGCCAATACTCCAGGGACACTGGGTACAATGAACAGCAGTGAAAGGTGGCTCTGAACAAATGCCAGTACAAATATCTCAGTTCACTATGTATAAAGGCATTTTCTTTTATTTAGAGCTGTTTTACTTTTTTACAGAATGGTACCTTCACAAAACAGAAAACACTTACAGCTACACTAAGACAGTGTCCAACTAAGAGCTGAATCCACAACTGGGCAGACAATAGAAACCCCCAAACACACCTTTCTCCCAGGTAATTTATCATGCAGGCCATTGCCAATTCACATTTCACAATCTGCACTCAGTGGAAAAAGCTGTTCTCCAAGAAATTATGGAAACAAGCCACACAGCCTTCCAGTACCAAAGCTGCTCATGTCAGTCTCCCCTGCAGGAAATCACACCGCTTCTAACTTGATGTTTTTGCGGAACTTTGATCCAAAGATACTACGCAGCTCTTAGGACCTAAATTACATTCAGTGTTGCATGTTGTCAGATGTGAATTTTTGAGGAGATGCATGCTGGCATTCTGTGAAATCCCAGAATGCACTGCATCCTTGTTTTTATCCATCCATCCATCCATCCATCCATCCATCCACTGAATAACAGTGTGGTTTTGTTTCGCCTGCTTTCCCTTAATCCACCATTTCTTTGCCATGTATGAACTCAACGGCACATAATGCCACCCTTTCATTTAAGTAACCCAAAGTGTGTGCTTGAAAATGTATCATGACATCGATAATCCAGCATAAATCCATATTAATTGTTCATCGCTCTACAAAGCAACTTTCCAGTTCAGAAAACCGGAGAAATAAATTAGATTTTTGCTGCCATTTTAAAAACAGCACTGAATTTAGTGAACCAGGTTAAAGGATATCATTTTAAGATTTTTGGTCCCTACGTGTACACAAACTCTGACTTGCTTTTATTGAATTATTACGTTTCTTATACCTTATTGCCTTTTTAAATATGCTAAATATGAGATAAGATATCTGGACTTTTTGACCCCTTTCATATTAAAGCATGCTTTAAGCAGTTTCCTGAATGGTGTAGTATATCTGTCTGTTTCGACTCCACAATGATAGGCGCGCTTGTCCCACACACATTAAATATTGATCTCTGCACTACGCTGCGTTTCCACTGAATTGTTCTCCAGTATAAAGGTTTGAGTGCTGCACAGCTCAAGGAGATTAGCAAGAATGCAGCACCTATAGAACAGAGGACCGGGTCAGATCCCAGGATTAAAATGGCAACACGAACCAGGGGCTTGCGGGGGTGAAAGGAACATATTGCTGCACATGCTGAGCACGGCAAGTTTGTGACTGAGTTTAAAAATGAGTCTTTCAACAGCCTTCATTCAGAAAATTTCCTGTGGAATTTCTCAACATCCACCAATCTACGTAATATTAATAAAGTTTTTTTCTCTGACTAATGTTACAGGGGATCATTGTTGGTGTTTAACTTTTGATTCTATGATCATTTGCATTACAAATGAAACGATCTCTATATGTGTGTAAATTTAAGTCTACATGACCGGTGAATCAGAGTTTCATTTGGAGGGTGTTTTTGTGTTTATTCACCAAGGCTACTTGTCATGCAGTTCAGCAGTAAAAGTAGGGTTTGGTCGGCTTGGAGTAAAACAGCAGTGTCATGTTATATAGGGAAAATGCTAAACTTTAGCCTCGAACCTGTTATGTACTCTAAGCAGGTTTCTGTGTCTCCATGGTAATGCAGAGGGCCACTGATAAAGAGCTCATTTTAAATAATGGCCCCCACTGGCAATGCGATGAATGAGGCTCTGCCATGTAACCTTGAGCCACTACGGGATAAACTCTAACTGAGGCAGAGCCCCCGAAGTTGTCAGATCCAAAGCTGGGCCATCATATGTCATTTGGTGGGAATGGAGTGTGTGGAAAGGGCTCCGCTGTGGATTCCTGGTTTGATTAAAGCTTAATACGTTTACCAAAGAGATGAAAAGGAATATTTCTATTGTATGAAAAATGTGCTATTCTTCTCACCTTCTTCCAGGCTTGATAAGTCACCCATTTCACTCATTACTTTTAGTGCAGTACAAGCATTTTTATGCAAACAAAATGTATTGTTTATATTACACAAAGTCACTTCATCTTAAACTTTCATCTTCAGATACCTTTAAATATAGTTCTTTATATATTTATTTATATATGCGTCTCTGGAGTAATCTGGTTCAAGCTGGGGCTTGAGACAGCACCCTTGGTTATAAATTTCCATTCTTAACCACTTTGCCATCTACTGGACACATCATGTAACTATTTATCAGTGAGCTACGTTAGGTAAGTGAAAGATGAACAAAACATTTGTACAATTATAAGAGACAAGATTACATCTTAGGTGATATTCTCAAAGAGTAGCTTCTTTGCAGAGCTGGTCCTTTCAGGCATACATGATTATTAGAGATTACATCACATCAGACAAATCATTTCCTGCCAATAAAACTGCAGTCTGACTCTGCGAACCGGTTCCTGCCTTCGTCCGGAGGCGTTGCCTGGTCGGCTCTGTCATGTGTTAATCTTATATAGACCGTGGTTTGGTTTTGTTTGCCGCATTTTTAGACGTGTTAATCTGTCATTTTGGAAAGACTCTTCTATAGAAATTGGAGGCAAACATTCATTCATCCACTTTGCATAACCGCTTACCCAGTGCAAGATTACAGGGAACCTCGAGTCTGAACTTGGCAGCACAAAGGACACCCAAGAGGTGTCATTTTGTTGTAGGACACACATTTAGTCACACATTATGAGCAGGAAGATGTAATGCACTCATTAAGAATTCTTGAACTTGTAAAGCCTAATCTCCAAATAACATTAACCTACAGTCTCTAATCCTCCATCTCCAAATAGCATTAACATATTTTTTAAAGATAATGTTTAGTAATACTTTCGGTCAAATAATCTGATGATTAAGCATTAAGTAGGTTTCATATTAAAATGGCGCATAAAGTCAGATTTACCATAGTCTTTCCAGAGCCTTTGGACTAGACTAATGAGTATTTTTTGCCAGCCATCTGGACACATACTAGTAGGAATTACTCACCATAGGCTCCCATTTAGCTCCATGCAGTATCAAAAATATGTGATAATAAAAAAAATGCCCCTTGTTCTTTGGATAACTTATTGGGAACAAAACCTATTGTCACGTTTCGTGGCTGGGCGAGCGGCGATCGTGCGGGTCGGCAGGTAAGGGACAGGCAGGCAGGCGGAATACGGG
>JAODJX010000119.1:25595116-25610297 GCA_026776945.1 Isichthys henryi | reverse complement strand
TTCTGGGATAGGCTCCGGACCCCCTGCGACCCAGTAGGATAAGCGGTTTGGAAAATGGATGGATGGATGGATGGATGATAAAAATAACTATTACTTTATCAACGAATGCATTTGCATTAATACCTCATAAATGCAGACTAACTGTTGTATAGTGACAATACATTCTACTATTGTGGTCTGGTCTTTTATCTCTGGACGGCTATATTGTAAAAATACATGGAGCTGGCTCAGTTATAATTGTTGTAAATCTGGAGGCTGAATATTAAGCACAAGGGTCATCTCAACAATGCTAATGTCACGACCGTGCACAGAGGAGACAGGAGGAGGTGTAAGGGCAAACAATAGGGGGTTTATTGAAAGAAAAAGCAGGAACCGGGCAAACCAAACAGGCCGTTAAACAAAAAGCACAACTAGCTAAAACTAGGATGACATCAATTACCGGACTGGGGAGCACAGCACTGGGAGGCACTTTCATGGGGACTAATGTGGGAAGCAGATGAGAGGCAGCTGGAGTGAGTCACACGAGGGATGAAATGAGAAGTAAGACAAATTAGCAACAGGTGTGGCTCACTAATGAGAGAACGAGAGGGGCAGGGATGCAGAGCATAACAGCTGAGATACGGTTTAGTCCTGTTTCCCAAGTAATTTCTACCCTGGTAGAAATATAACCAATGCAGTTCTACTCATACTTACCTCAACATTCTGCATATTCAACCTCGAATGATCTGTGGAGTGTGATGTCAAGCTTCCTTGCATTTTGACATGAACAGAAAGCATTCACATTTACTGTAACACCACTCTGCCAGCTTCTGTGGTGAAACTCGCAGGCAGTCATATTTTATTTGCTTTATCACATCCATACACATTTGTTACATAACACTTTACACGCATTAACCCAAAAGCCATTATCCAATGCAGAAAAGTCAGACTTTATATTATTCATGCACCAGGTTGGAAATTAAGTATAATTATTAATACAATTTTAATGCTATTTTTGTTAGTGGTCAGGAAGTATCACTTGGCTGAAATCCTAGTGATCCACAGAAAGGGAGCACGAATCCAAAGATGAGGCCACCTCATGAAATCTGAACAAACACTGTCAAGGATAATTAGGTGTCCTCATTGTAGAGGTGTGAAGACCTCTAGATACCTTTGCACAGTGCCTTAGTCAGGGTTTATGGTGCATGCTGCAGGGAGAGGCACTAAACTACAGGAGCCTGAAGACTCTATCCATTGAGCATCGGCCACTTTTGTTGCGATGCGCAAGAAGCTAGATATTCCGGCCGTCATGGTTCTGACCGACTGAACAGGGAAGAAGACTGTGTCTATTGAAAGATATGTATGTCATTAAGAATAACAAATGGGCTAAAAGTCTGGTTGTGATTTAATAGTCTGCCCCAGGCAAAATGTGCTTCTGCCGATAGGACTTGTATGTTTGCATATGACTGTATACAATGAATTTTAATGAATGTTATTTATGACACTAATTGAATCACTGACTATCATTTGTTCAAATAGAAGAACTTTGAACATTTTCAAAAACTATTATGTATTTATTTTTTTTCCAGTATGAAATATAATTAGCGTCCAAGCTACACTGTAGCTAAATAGTTATGCCATTAACATGTTGTATATGCAGTTTTTTAAAGCGGTTTTAAAGGCTATGCCATATGTTACACATTTGCTAAGTGCTCCTTCATTACTGCTGAGACATTGTGCAACCTGCATTTCCAGTGATGGTAAGGGAGGTAATGGCCAAATCTATAACAAATGTTTTATTCACTGTCTATGAAAGACAAGAACAAAAATGTTTATCTCGAGTGACTAGAGAAAGTGCCTCTTTCTCACCTTCCCACTACATGGGTAATTCTTCAGCCAGGCTTGTGCCAGGGGGTGAATTACTTACATTTACTTTTACTTAGCTGATGATTTTGTCCAAAGCGACATGCAAGTGAGGTAAACAGCACATTACACACATACATGCTGTCAAGGAGTCAACTTGGTGTAAGAGTCGCTAGGTTGAGCTAATGATACAAGTGTATGCAGTATTTGAGCGACTTTTCAAATACTCAACATTTTACTTGAGTCCTACTCTGACTGTTTCTAATGAGATTTAATATTATTTAAAAATTTTCATAAAGTTAAAAATCGATTTATATATTTAAAAATGGCATATTGTTAGTCCCATGAGTGTTGCATAATCCTGGATGACTTGGGTTAACTCAAATTGTTTGACACCTCTGGACTGCTGCAGGCAGAAGGTCACACCATTGCTCTGCTGCAGCACTTTTCTAAATGAAATGGAATCCAAATGATTCTGTAGACATGAAAGGTTTCTGGAAGTGCAAGTCCAATGGCCAGAATGCCTTGAGTGATCTACCTCAATGATGAAAGACGGGTTGAGCAGAACAGAGGATATTGGGAAAGCTTTATGTGAAAGTGGCATTTAAAATGCATTTGTAACTCTGCCTTGCCAATAAGTAACATGTGAATGAGCATTTAAAGGAGATAAAATTTCTGATCTTAAGAAAGCAAATCACAGCTATGCGAGTTCACTTGAGTCAAGTCAAGAGAGCTCTATTACAATACCATCTAAGCATACAGTGATATGAGAAAACGGTCACCTGGGGCCACAGTGTAGGAAGAGGGGAAGTGACAATGCTTTTTGAAAGTGTGGAACACAGGGCAGGGCAAGACAAGGGGGCTGGACTTAAGAACGAGGAAGATTAGTTACTCAAGTATTTTATATATGAAATTTCATCCAACTTCCAACCACTTATCCTGAACAGAGTCACAGCCTGACTGGATCAAATCCTCTGGAGCACAGGGCAGGGGGTAATGCAGGATGGGATGCCAGGCCTTTGCATGACACACATTCACCCAGTTCTGGCAATTCATTAATGCCAATTAGAGTCGATGCCTGTGTTTGGATTGCAGGAGGAAAGCCACAGAATGCAAAGAATCTGCAAAGTCCACACCGGAGGGGTGGGGTTCAAGCCCTAACCTTGGAGGTGTTAGGCAAAAGTGCCACCTCGAAAAAGTACAGGATGCCAGCCCATGCCACACACTATGGGCAATTTAGAGTAGCCTAAATTCCTAACTGCCTCTTCCCACATATAAACAGTTTCAACACCCAACACTGAAATGGACAGTGCTACACACTGCACCACTGTGCAAGCAAGGGTATATAAATGAGTGATGAAATCTTAGGTTATTTATCTGAATCTCATAAGTGGCTCGAAACTGATCAGATGAGGAACCGGTATAAATGTACGCTGTACCAAAACTAACTGAATGGGAACTGGTGGCATGAAAAAACATTAATAACCATGTGTGAGTAGGACTGCCGTGGGAGATTATGATTTCAAACAGTAACCAGAGTGGCAACAGAGAAGTAGAAATGTGCTACCTATGTTACGTTATACATAATAAAATCCTATGCATACGAAAATAAGCAATGCACATTGCTTTAGGTCTGAATAAAAAATTGAAAATATTAGGTGAGTACAGTGTAGGCTTACAGTAACAGTAAAATCTACATTATGGAAATAAAACAGTGTCTGTTGTCATTTTAAGAGTCAATCCTTCTAGGACTCTGTCACTCTACCTTGTACATTCTAATAACTTATTTAAAGCCGCAGCAAAATACTGTAGATGTTCACATGCCTCTTGCGTTTTGACTGATTTAGTTACAAATCAATGGGAAACAAGAATGAATAAAAAGTTGCAAAGCATCCTGGGAGCTGCTGTATACTTCCTTTCTAAAAATATTTAGGATACTCTACTCTTTAAGGAGGTCCTTTATAAGAAAGTTAATTATCCTTTCTCGTGTAATGGAGCATAATGTTAAACAGGCCAGATGAAGCATATTTGCTTATTTTTCTCTGAATTGCAAAATTAAAGCTGAAAAACAAATTAAGCGTAATTTATGATTTAATTGCTTTTTGCTCTTTAATGAGTAAAAAATTATACTGGGAATAGCTGGGGTCAATGGGGGAATGTTAAAAAGCATTGCTGGGTTTGCGCAGACACACCGCAGGGTAGTTGGAGGCTCTGGTCGGTGATCTATGCCGAGGGGAATCCTCTTTGTTTCCCCGTGGCCACTTAGCTATCACTTTAATGATGAACTCATGACAAAAGTCATTGGGAGCCGCCTCCCTGGCGGGAGTTATGGCCGGGCTTTTTAACAGATTGAGGCTCCAGACCCTAGCGATAACTTCAGCAGGAAAAAAGCTCACTTAATATCCTACTGCCTGCAGCTGAGGACAACAAATCCTAGCCATATTGCTGAGTTATATGCCCCCAAAATGTGAAGCCTATACCTACGAATGGGGAAGAGAGGTACTATCCACTGTCTGCTTTTTTTTTTTTTCCCTCAGCAAGGTTACTCTAAGGGATCCGTTGTTTGGCTCTTTGGATGGCACACATTAGTAATGATACTATTAAGGCCAATGCATGCTTCACTTTCCCTCATGTGCTTTCATTTGTGGATGAGGGGACAAGACGTAAATTTCGTCATCAGGGGTTGGCTGCGGACAGCTGGGGTCGGTGTGCGTGTAGCCTAGAATTCTATGTCTAGCGGAAACGTCCGTGCGCAACGGCCGCGCATGTGCTACATACTTGATTAGGTATTTCCAGTAGGTGGCAGCGTGGACTTTCACAGATCAGTGGTCAACAACAAAATAGTAGAGTAAGAATAGCTGTTCTTGTAGTAGTTGTGGTGAGCAGCTGTATCAGGAGGGTCGGAGGTACCTGTACATCTAATTGTTCTATTGTCCAGACATTATATCAAAGTAAACAGTGTTTTAAAAGTAGCACTGTTGTGTTTCTAATCTTGGCGTTTAAATTTGCCAAACCGGGGGATAATTTTTTCCTATGAACTTCATGATACTGTGGTATGCCTTATTATGTAATACTGCTTTAAAACTGTTCAAAGAAGTTTACTCCTTCACTACACTATTACTAAAGTGCTTGTATTTCTGTTTGTTGCAATACATCCTCCCTCTCCTGGTCTGGCGGAGTAAATCATCAGATTTATGACTTCTTAGATTGATAGAAATAACGAGGAGCCGTTTGCTGAATATAAACTCACATCCCAAGTTGTGTAAAAACAGCATTTATGATCATACAAATATTGTCTACATTCATGTTTATTATTCATAACATCTATTAAGTTTTCATGTGGGTTTGGTGCCACTGTATTTCTCTACAAAGCTGACATTTGATATTATCCGTTTATCATTCATGTATGTGCTTAGAGATAATTCTGTGGGGGGAGAATCAACAGCCCTTTAATGATATTTCACTTTGAATAATCCCCATACCATCTTCTATGCCTCCCCACCCCCTCCCCCCTGTGCTAAAAGACATGAGTTGGCAAGCATCATGTTGAATACTAAAGAAAGGCTTCTGTGCTTGGCTAAATAGTTCAGTTCTTCTTCTGCTTTGATAGGTTTGTTTCCTTGATTGAAAGACTCATCCAGCCGTTTCACATTAACATCAGAGACATAAGCATGATTATAGGAGACTGACCAATCAGCAAACAGCAAAAACTTAAGTGAAATCCAGTGCCTTTTAATTGAAATGAGTTTCAATTCATAAAAGGTTTACATATCCTGCCCTAGCTCAATGTCCTCCCTGCCATGGACTATCTGGACACATGTATACATTTTATTTATACATTTATTACATGTATAAATTCACAGACTACATGGCATAAACAGGTACATACAAAGATAAAAATGTAGAAAAGCTCCCTGGAATCTGGCACAAGTGCCATTTATTTTCCCAGGAATTACAACTGGACTTCAGAAGCTGAACTCAATAGGCTTTGCTTGAGTTCCTATTTTGACAAATCCTATCTTGTGCTATGAAGAGAGCAGCAGTTATTGATCCAAAAGGTACCCAATATATCACACCGCCTGAAATTCCTACCAAAAAAAATCTTTGACCAAGAGGGTTATTCAATACCATTTTCTCCCTCTACCCACGGAATTAAACTGGTCTTTTTTGGAACAAAAAACTGAGTGATGACAGCTGTCAAAAAGATTAGATTTGTGACTGGATTTCTTCTGCTCTTGCTGTTAGTACACTGGTGGCCTCATTTACAATATAGAAGGACTGTCTTCTTTATAAGCAACCACACAACCATAACCGAAGGACTGAATCTACAAAATTGTCAAATAGACATAATTCATACAACAAGGCACTGATAAAATAAACACGTGTCAAGGGGCGAAGAACATACAGAATAGACTTATAAACTGTTCCTTTATTCTGTATGCATTATATATCTCAAGCAGACTTGATTAAAATAAGACTTTCAGTATTAGATTGTTTTTTTTGAACAAGAAAATGATACATGATAACCACAAACCTAAAGGAATATTGTTGGACTGTCATGATGCAAAACAGTTACTTTGCGCAGCTCATTTGTAAGAGGGGGATTATAGGTCTCTTACAATGTTGGCTGTTTTTTGGTTTCCTGTGTGCCTTCGCTTATATTGTCTATGCACAACAAGCTGAAGATGACATGAAATGGCAAGTAGCTGGTGTTTAAGCATTTGCACTGAGAAATTTGTTGGGTTCTGAGAAAGTGTCATTTAAGATTCCCATCTTTTACCGCGCTCCAGCATATTAACCCCAAAATACAACACATATTACATACCAAAGTTACTCCATTTCGGCGATTAGTTCAGGTTTAACTACAATCTTTTTCTTATATCAAGTTTCCGTCTTTTTCTCTGCAATTTTACAGTCACAGATATGTGGATTTATGAGGTTTGGTGGGATTGTTCACTGATACTGAAATCGCTGATATGTGTTACTTCTCTGTAGCACCGCTTCGGTGTGACGGATGTGTGTGTGTGTGACAGATGATTGAAGCTAGCCTGTTTGAAATATGCTACCATATGAATTCCCTTTTCTGTTCTATCCCGAGGCTGCCTGCAGCCTGCACCCGTGGGCGGGTGGGGTCACGTGAGGCCCTTACACCCCCTGACACATCTCACGGTTAGCAAGCTGTCCGTCTGACTGGGTCCATCTCTAAGATGGAGACAAAAAAAACTCAATGGTGGAGCTTCTGGGTTCGTTATCAGGATAGATAAATATATCGATACTTCTAAATTGTAATAGGGGGCAAAACAAGTTCGACATGAAGTCATTAACCAACAGCTCTGACAAATACAGGGCCGGTTTTCAGCTTTGGTCCTAATGGACTGTCTGTTTTGGCAAAGTACTTATAAAAGCACCAAAGATGGATTGAATAGCTGACTTATACTCCCTTGGTTTTCAAACATGATGCTTGCCAGCTCATGTCTTTTAGCACAGGGGGGTGGGGGTGGGAAGGCATAGAAAATAGTACGGGGATTATTCAAAGTGAAATAACATTAAAGAGCCGTTGATTCTCCCCCACAGAATTATCTCTAAGCACATATATGACAGATAAATGGATAATATCAAATGGCAGCTTTATACAAAAATAAACTGGCACCAAACCTACATCAAAATGTAAAGGATACTACTGTATGCATTATAACATATTATATATATAGTAGGCTATAGAAATTTCCAGTACTGTCTTAAAGTGACTTCTGTGTAGTATTCAATTGATTTATTACTCAGATTTGCTGTATCTAGTGCTAAAGTAAAACCAAAAGCCTTGAGTGAAACGTCCCAGGTCTGTGAAATAAAAGCACTAAATTGTGAGGCAACAATGGAATGTAAGCAAGGTGACCCTAACTGAATTGACGTCTTGTGATATATTGACTTATTTGTGCCTTGCCTATTGCCCTGTGTTTTTTTTCTTAGTAAAATATGTCTCCCTGTTTACATTTACATCTACTTGTGTAGTCAAGCACTCTGTCTTGTGTTGTGTGATGATATTTTCTTTCTCAAATGAGAAAGGCAGATATGGGACTTCCATCTGAATTTACATTTTGTCTTCCTTCCCAACTTTCTGCATACTAATTAGGAAAGTCTTAATTAAAATGTCAAGGTGACGTGCTGTCCCATTAAGGATTTCCCCTTGCCTTTTCTTCTTCTGATCCTCCTCTGGGACCTATTAAGCTCTGGCAAAAAAATGATTGAAGTTCAAAGAGGTGGACCTGAAGGTTACCACTCTCAGCTGCTGTGTGTGGCGTGCCGTTGTCTCCAGCTGACCTTTAAGAGAAGGGCGTTTCTGTTAATGCTCTTGAATTTCTAATGAAGGCTAGTTTGTGGATATGATTGGGAGTGGTTAAACTTTCTCAGACAGCCAGTCCCTGTGATAGCAACCTGTCTCCGTGTTTCCGCCAAATCAAATGTTAAAGAGTTTTTTTTTTTCATGTTTCTGAAAGCTTTTGTCTCGTCTATTTTTGTTGGGCGTGGGTGAAAAGACACATAGACAGAATGTAAAGAAGTACAATTTGTCAAGGCAAATATAGAAGACTGCCACTTCTGTAATAGTAGGGTGACCATATTTTTCTTTGCAAAAAAAAAAAGAGGACACCGGGTGCAGGAGGCAAAGATACAGTAGGCATCAGAGCAACATAAATATGCATGCAGAAAGTATTCTGACTGTAGAAAGCAAATGTCAGCATGAAACAAAGCAAAATCCTGGACATTTCAGGCATTTTTAGGCACTAAAAAAAGAACAAATCCAGGAAATACTGTAGAGGATATATGGTCACCCTAGTTATATGATGTCCTTTTTAACAGTGATTTTTTTTTTTATGGGTTGGCAAGATTGCTATTTTATTCCACGTGCGGGATAGCCGACTCCAGAGAGTTAAATGGTTCTCCTCAATAAATTGCTACCAATAACAGCTAGCAGTGATGTTAAAATAATCACTTACCTGTGGAGTTGGGGTCAGATTCAGAGCAATGGCTAAGAATTGGAAGCACCTTGGTTTATTTGAAATACAAAATAAATAGATCCTCAGCCATTAAAATGGAATAGACAACTGTATAAATAGCCATGAACACTGAGCATTCCCTCCAGTAGAATTGGAAAAAAATAACTAATAAATCCTTTAAAGATTTTTGTCTAGACCAGCCTGTTCTGTAAAGCTAGCAAAAACTGACTGGTTAGACATTCTGAATACAGTTCCAGTCCCATGAGAACTCTCTCCGCCAGAGATCTTGAAGCTCTCTACACACTGGTTGCAGAGACTCAGCCTGTCCTTTCTGACCTCTTCTAGGGTGATTATCTTATTCGGGGTCTATGCTTAAATTCTTTGCCTCAGCTTCCATTTAATGAAGGACTGGGATAATTAAGCAATTTGCATATCATCTCCTGCTCAGTTAATCACAGTAGATTACCAGTCACAAATCGATGAGGGATACGATCATAAAAGCTTTACTTTCAGGCCTAAAGGGGCATTACTTTCCTGCTTGAATTTCTAATCATTGGATCTCAGCAGTTATAAATTGATGTGATCACTGTAAACTTTTGAGCCTGAATCACAACGTGCAATTTAGATGAAAGAGCCGCTTGCATACTTTTACAGTCCCTAATGTTATGTAAAGGCTTTTTTCCTCACCAAGCACTTGGGGCAGGCCATCAAGTTTGTACTGAATAAATCTCAATTTGGTGCTCATGCAGAGGAAGAGCTTGGCCTTTCTAACTCTTTGCAGATCTCCTGTGTTGTGAGCCGTCTCAGCTGGCTTGTCAAGAGAAGCCCCCAGTTGCATGGAATTAGGCAGGGGGAGAGAGGAAGGCAGTGTTGACATGCAGCCTCATTCATCTCCATCAGCATGTGCAGCACATTTGAGGCCCATACTCGTTAGCGCCCGCAGGCCAGAGCAAAGGCAGGCCTGCGTCTATCCGCATTTCATCAGGGTTCTGCGGGGCCACCTGGGGAACAGTGGTGAGACATGCACCCGAAACGCTGAGTAACTAAACAAACACACAAACAAACAAACAAACAAAAAGAACCTGGCGCTGAGGAGCTGTTTCTCACTGCAGAGTCTGGCTGCTTCCCCCTGGATGCTCTGACAATCCCCACCACCCACGCCAGCCTGAAACAGCAGGGTTGTGCTGCATGCTGTCTCTCGCCCTCTCACTCACCACCAGCTTCTCCTTATTAAACACTGCTTGTATGGTGACTGAGGACACGATTTTCATTATCCACTCAGAAAACGTGGTGATTTGTAAATCAAACGCTGGCTCCCAACGTACTGCCTTCACTTTTGATTTGAGTGACAGAACGTGACTGGGGCAACTTTATAAGCCCGGCGAGCTTACCTTTCCGTTTTATATATTTTCCATTGCTTTTAATTAGAACATTATAATTGAGGTCTCTCCCCTATCGCACCTCCATAAGAAAAGTAAAACAAATTTAATTAAAAGTGGTATCATCTCTCACTGACGAAATTGAGTTGTGTTTGAAGTGGAAAAGATTGTAAACCTACAATATGCTCTCCTCCAGCATATTTTAATGTTCGTATTTCACCTAATGCATTTTAGGTTATTTATTTATTTAAGGTCAGACAAGTAGTTTACACAAGTTATTTCTAAACCAAAAAATGTTCTGCACGACGAAATGCGGAAATAAATATGTATGGTGCTGTTAAGGGTGGCATAGTGACTCCACAGTTATGAGGTTCATTGAGGGCTTCATTGTGTGCTACGTCTGCATGCATGTTTTTCCTTTCGGCACTACGATTATCCCAGCAGTCCAAAGGCAAACAATTTAGCTGGATTGGTGTCTCCAAATTGTCCTTACTGTGTTTCCCCTGCGACAGACTGACATCCCCCCAAGAGTATTTCTAAGCTCTACGCCTCCACCAATAGGCCGTAGCCTTACAGCACGGTAAGGTAAGATCATGTAATTAATTCGTCTCGTATCACAAATTGGCATTTGTATATCAGTCATCAATAATTAGCAATCAGTCATCATGCTGTTTGATAATAGGTAGATATTTGTCAAAATTTTATTTATTATGAATTTTTTTGTCATGTTTCTCATATTGTTACGAGAGAGATACTGGTACAGTAATATCATTGAGTGATTATTGATTCTTGTTAGTGTTATATTTGTCATAATGATTATTTACATCTTCTTGATTTCATCCTGTCTCAGGTCTTCCCCTACCCTGTACCTTCTTTGGTTCACCACATCCCTCTATTGAATCAGCCTTTGTAAGATACACTAGTAGCCAAAAATGTGGAAACACCTAGCATTCTTGACATTACACTTTAAAAATTACTATGCAAATATTGGCCGTAATGTTTATAAACGATCAAAGAATGTTACAAACATCATACACTGGACGATTGAATAAGTAGCTGGGGCAACAGTTGAATAAAGTTCTGCAATCTCTAAAAACTGGAAGTGTTTCCACAATTTTGGCCTCTAGTGTATCCGGGTCTTTTCACCTTAATGTTGAGTATGATAATGTACAATACCAGCATCTACATCGATATACTTTTTTAAAGCTACCTGCATTTCATCCATCTTCTCTTCTTAACTTCTAAAGGTGTTGTATATATAGTTTATATAAGTGGTGCATTATGTGTAGCTCAGGGGAACATGGAACCTTAACGGGTTCTTTAGAAGCAGCTTGAGGCTTAGATCTCAAAAAGCTGTGTTCTACATTTCAGAAAGTTTCTGAGCCTGAATTGCTGCATGAAAGCCAAGCATTTACATGGTGTAATATTAAACGGATTAAAAGAAGATTAAAAGATAAAATACATCTGTCCTTTTGGCTTATAGAAATCTTAATTACGTGTCTGTGTGAGCGGGCGTATGTGTGTGCCCTGAAACAAAATGGTGTCCTGCCAAGGGCGGCCCCCTGCCTCGTATTCTCTGCTGCCTGAGGTCGACTCCAGGTCCACCGTGATCTAGTGCTGAATAAGTGGTTGGAAGACGGATGGATATTTGCTATTTACGGAGAGTCATCAGCAATGATTCCTTTCTTTGTACAATAGAGGTACTTAGGAATCCTGCTGTTCAATGAGACATACATATATACATTGCCTTGCAAAGGACAGTGAACCCCACTTTAAATGATCAGATTTGCCTAAATTGCATATGAAAGTTTTGGCATGCAAATGCAGAATTACCACTTAGAACTGCCTAAATAATAATGAATAATAGATTAATTGTAGTTGGTTGTTTCATACAAAAACATTTGTGCAAATTTATAGGTAATACTTTCTGTGTAAACTGAGACTATAGTCATTTGTAATAAGTGCTTAATAGAGTATTATGAAGCAGTAATGAATAATAATTTGACGACTCATTATCAGTTCATATGCTTGAACTCATGCCTTACTTCTGGCTAGTGAAATGAAGTGATCCTGAGGCAGCACTCTGTTCAGTATTCTAGGGTTAACGCCACCCCCGTCCACTAGCATTGTGTTCCCTAGGATCTTGGCACAATCTATAATTTAACAAGGCCCCGGACACGGCCAATCGGAAGCTTGCGTCTCTCTCCTGGGTAATTTCCGAAGCACCCTCTGCTTCTCCTCTCTACTGAATACATCTAAGCGACTTTTGGACTGAGGGCCTTTTAAGTTGAAAAGAAAACAATGTACTACATTACTCTTATTTAAGCGTTCGCGCAGGTGATTGAAGATGCTTTTGGCAGGCGACCCCCCATGTGCGCCTATGCTGGGATGCACAGCCCTGCCCACTATTCCCTTTGCTGGGCTGCTTTACACTGCCTTGGGCTGATAATAGTCCCCCTGTACCACAGCTCTCACCAGTCAGACATGTATCCAGCTCATGTCTCAGTGCCTGATGGGTAATTGTCGATAGACTGGACCTGTGGGAATTGTTGGGCTAAGTAAAAGAGGCATCTCAGTCTCTGTGCATTGAATTTGATGTTTCAATAAACCACCCACCGAGAGTTGAACTCGTGTTTGCGATGACCAAATAATCATATATATAACTTATAACTCAATTATCTCATCGTGTATATGATGATATCACAGTCTCCCATTAAGCTGTGATTAAAACACGGTAATGACAAGTGCCCATGGGTTTCTGAAAGCCATTTTAAACCATCCCCAATTTTTCATTTGGCATGGAAAGGTAGGAATGTCTGTGTGTGTTATTTATCATTTATGTGCATAGCAAACAAAGCTCCATCAAACATAAATAAACGATTTATGGTGCTTTTCCACTGCCACCAAGAACCGAGCCACATCCAAGTCGTACCGCAAAGAGATGGTTTTCCATTATAAATTATGCGAGCTGTACCCGACCTGTACCCACGTTAACGTGACCTTGCTTACCCGCGGGGCTGAAAGCGCGACTAAACCGAGCTGGCTGGGTCTCCAACACCTGATTGGTCGAAATGCATAGAGATTCCAGTGATCTGCATCGATATGCATGGATTACCTGAAGGAAAAAAGTGGTATATTCTACATATTGTTCATTAGTAGTATTATGACACATTGTGATGTATTGATGCATTCCCAATAACTCAGAACTTGAGAATTTCCAAGCTTAAAAAATTACTAGAGAACAGCTGAACGGAATGGATAATGCAAATTTACACAAACTAATGATAGTTCTGCTAGTGTTTGATGCTAACATAAGACGGTGATTCTCACAGACATACTAGCAGAAATTAGCATATACTGTAATAAAGTGGGGCAGCATGGTGGTGCAGTGGTTAGCACTGTTGCCTCACACCTCTGGGACCCGGGTTCGAATCCCCGCCTGGGTCACATGTTTAATATAACAGCGCTGTAACTAGTGTGTGTTTGCTGTACAGGTTTGGCTTGTTTCCTGTATGCCAGTGGAAAAGCACCATTATGCATATTCTATCTAATCACTAATTGCGGAAGAGTATGGATGGTTCCACCACTTAACCTAGTTACCACAAGGAACAATGGTGATGGTGAAGGGTAGAATTATAAACATGACCAACATGTTTTAAAATGACCAGGGCGTACAACTTAATTAACAGCAAAGACCGACTAAATCAAACCAAACCAAGTAATATGATTGCAAGCAATGCTTTGGCTTTGCAAGTCATAACAACATATTATGTATGTATGAAGCACACAGAGAGGAACAAGCCGATCTGTACCCCTATACTTAATTATTAAGCGTATAAAGCGAGAATGTGGCGTCATGGAGCATTGAAGCAGCCATACGGGGTGCTGTTCAAATCGCCCAATTTCAGCTGCAGTCCTCAAATCCCATGGTTCTACTCACCATTCAGAATGAGGTTTGTACAGCATATAAGATGAAACATTTACTTTATTGTAGCATTTTATTTTTTAATCAAAAGTATAATAACAAATGTTTTATCATAACTTTTGTGGCAAAAAAACATGAAGCAAATATAATCCTTCCATTCGTCTTCCACTCTGTTTCCTTGAGTAAGGGCTCCAGAAATATGGATATCACTCCAAAGCTAATTGCCAGAATCATTACCATAAGATGTTGTGATGTTTTTTTTAATAGAAAGTAAGGGATGTAATATTGACTGAAAGAAACTGTAGTGAGCTAATGGATCAAAATTATCCCTTATAAGACAGTTGCGAGGAGAGTTGACTTTTCTCATCTCAGACATAGAAATCCATCTAAACTGTGGCTTTTGTCAGTGCGTCACAATTTACACTGATTCCACTTCTCAGCATATCCTGTGTTTGATGGCGTGATAAATTAATCTTTTTCTGTGCCAGTGCGCCCAGTCTTCTAAAAGAATACATTAAAGGAAGTCAGAGCCATTTTCCCACAAAGTAAACATTTTATCTCCTGCTACTCCACCCCACCTTCAAGTCACCATGACAAATCATATTCTCCAGAGAGGGAAAGTGAAGAAAAAAAGAGATGGAAAATGGCAGGGTAGGGAAAAAAAGGCTGTATTTTAGCACACGCAAAGGTAGGGTTTCAGTTCGAGCACGCTGTTTGACTGAGAGCTCGTTAATAGGGTCTAGCCTTCAACATAGGCTACCATACATGGCCACCACTGCCAGTGCGAAACCATAGTGTCTCTTTGAGTTCATTATACAAGCATAAAAGCATAATGAACATCAGAGGAAACACCTGATGGGGAAATTATTCAATAGAAAGACTGCAGATGTCATCATTTCTTTACTGTTTTCATTCAGGGCTACTTACAGTTTGTATACAGATGGATCATTAAGGCTGCTATACCACCCCGGGGGGGGGGGCCCCCCGCGGCGCCGGGGGCGCGCCCCGCCAGGGCCCAGGGGGGGGGGGGGGGGGGTGGATGG
>JAODJX010000119.1:25518345-25538143 GCA_026776945.1 Isichthys henryi | reverse complement strand
GGTAAATCCACATGAGGAGGAAGCAGCCCCATGTCTCTTCCTACCCTGGGACCCCCTCCCCAGGTAAATCCCTGACATATGAGGGACAGCTCATGCACATGTCTCCTGAACCCCAGCCGCCCTACATCGATCTCCAAGTCCCTCAGTATTCAGCTTCAGTATATACAAGCTGTTAAATCATCGGTCTAAAGCACCCTCCTCAATGAGCTTAATCAGCTCCAAGCACGAACCGTGATGCGTGCATACAAAACAACAACAACAACACCACCGACAAGTGAAGTGATCCACATATCCTGTCCTTACAGGAAGGCGGATGGCAATATAAGCTAGTGAATTACAGTCTTCTGTAGCAAAGGTTACTTCATTATCGCATTACTGCATTGCCAAAAGTTGTCTTCATTGTTCGTGAAAAATGTTTCCAGATATAGATTACTTAAGCAGATACACGAACAGATGCTTTTATCTGAAGCAACTGACATAGCCTGCAAATTAAAAATCCAAGTGGCCGCGAGAACTACAGAAACATTTTCAGAACATCCCTCGCGGGAACAGGAGAAATAGCTATTAGGCTGCTAGGACTGCAGCCAAGGGTGGGGGGAGGGTTTCTCTCAAGCTACGAAGAAGGCCCGTCTTTTTCCTGTAACGGGAGTCTCTGGCCGCCACGTGGAACCGTACGTGTAGCACTAAGTAAAAAGAAGACTCAATAGAGATGGACGCTGTTGGTGGTGCTGTAGTGCTGTCAGAAATGGATTCAGATATCGGAACGTGATCAGTCACGTGACCTCAGAGCCAGTAACTCACATGTTGACGCAAACACAGCTCAGACACACAGATATACGGAGATCGTTACTGCTTTCGGTTCCCCCTCATACTGTCGTTTGTTTTTATTTTGTGTGTTTTCGCTATTTATGCTGGGCCACTCACCCCTAGTTTCGATTGTTTACATCATTTCTCTGCTTTCAAAAACAGATTTTTGTCCAAATGGACTCACGTCCATGCAGTTTCCTTCTTGTCCAGTGTCACTGTGAGCCTGGAGCCTAATCTAGAAAACACAGGACAAAAGGCAGGGGGCACCCTGGACATGATGCTAGGCACACACACTTAAACACACACACACGCACAGTTTCCATATTAATAGTGTTATGGGGACTCATTTCTATGGGCATAATCCTAAACCTAGTTATGACGACCTTATCCTCTACCCAGCCTTAACCTTAATCATAAGTAAATACAAGACTTTTGGCATTTTTAGTTTTTTGACTGCATTTACAGGTTTTTATTAGTTTTATGTTATTCTTGTGGAGACTAAAAAATGCTCCCACTGGGTAAAAGGTTACAAATTGATATCACAATGTGCGTAAATCTGGTCCCCACAATATACTTACACACACACACACAGATACAGACTCTGGGCAGTGAATTGGAGAGGCCAGTTGACATATCGCCTGAATTCAGAAGAAACTGGCAAGAAGAGAAGAGCATGCAAACTTCATAGTCCAAATGAGACCCGCAGACCCGGAAGCGTGAGGCTGCTGTCCTGCCCTCTGAGTCACCACACCAGCCACAGCTGGACCACTGGATGTTTTAGCTCCCTGTTTAAAATGAGGGCATTGCATGTTCATGCCAGTCGGCTCATTTTAGTGATTGGTCTACTTTGCTTGCAGCTGCGGTACTTCAGAGCCTCATTTCAAGCAGTGTGTCATGGTTTCCCTATTTCTGCTTCTGCCAGGCTGTGCCTTTCTCACCTACTGTGCCAGGGAGTCAGCGCTAAAGGCTCAGACTGCACTCCACGAGCAGAAGACCTTGCCAGGGGTAAGTCACTGGAAACTGACACGCTCTCACACACACACACTCTTATGCCTATAGAAATGAATGGAGAGTCCCCACAAAGATATAAATACAAATGTGTTTGTGTGGAAAACTGCTCCTTCTTCTTCCTTATATTTCTCCTCATCCTACACTGGACCTCTGCAGACCTTGGTGCTTCAGTCTTTTAATGTTTTATGAGTGCCCTCGTGTTTGGACCTGATGGAGTGTTTTTACACGTCTGCCTTTTTCTTTTCTGTCTGCTTTTATAGATTTAGTTTAATAGATAATAGTAAAATCGAGCTACTGATTATAGCTATACAAACATTTGGGTGTGTGTGTGTGCGTGTGTGCGTGTACAGGTATACCTATCCTTATGGGGACACAATGTCCCCATAATGTGATAAATATCCATTTTTTTTAGATAAAATTGAGTTTTCCCTAATGGGGACCAGGAAACCGGTCCCATAGGGGAAAACTGTATTTTATAAAAATCAGTGACTGCTATGAAAAAAATAAAAATGCAAAAACTCTTGTATTTTGCTTGGTTACTTTTGGTTATGATTAGGGCAGGGTGGGGGTTAAGGTTGTCATAGTTAGCGTTAGTATTTTTCCCATAGAAGTGAATGAGCTCATAAGGATTAGTTCATAAGGATAGGTATACCTGATGTGTGTGTGTGTGTGTGTGTGCATTTATATACATATATATGTACTGTAAACACACACACGCACACACACACATATATATACTGTATATATGATGATATATGATGATATATGACCGTGATGTACACGGCTGTACATTTAGCACAACAGCCAGCAGGAATATTTTTTATGTGGACTTTATTTTTTCTTTTTATATGGACAAAGGTCATTTGTATATGACCACAATTATTTTTATGTACCTTCATGCTTCTGGGTCTGTGTTAATTTGATTCTATTTACTGAGCAAGTTAAGCAGGTTGGTATCAGCCCTACCAAGACCTAGCATTCATAGATCTAGCCTCGATGCAGATTAATTTAATTTAATTAAAGTTACTATCCATCGCCATTGTTCAATGAAGAAAGCTAATTAGACCAATGATGCTAAATTTGATGATGATTGTTAGGATTTCATTGGGTTTTGATGAATTATCCATTCCCAAAAAATGGTGTAATTTCATTACACAATTTTAATATGAAAAAAACTGTTTTAACGCAGATTAGTTCAAAGCTTAATATACAGCGGTGACTCTAAATATGCTGTAGATGACTTCATTATTGATTGGTGCAGCTTAACAAGACCGATTAGAAGTCTGTGAAGAATTGAAGAATCTTCACACTCTTCAGAGGGCTGTTTAAAGTCAGATTTGTTTTAACCGACTTCTCGAAGGAAATACATTTTGTTACTATTTCCCATGTCTCTTTAAATTTAGGAGATGTCCTGAAAAAGTTCTGACGGCAGCTGTGCACTATGGTTCGTAAAGCAGAATGATGCAGTGAACAGAAACTTCACAGTAGATGGCATGCAGTACCGCTCAGGCCAGTTTTTGGACCTTGCCAGAAAATCATGTCCGCCTTCTCAGAGCCCGACAGCGTGATGATCACTAGCCTCATGTATCGGGTCATTGTGTGTGCAAGGTCTTGTTTACCTTAACTGCTGCACATAGTCTTCCTGTTCAGCCCGTTGTGCTGCCCTGCATTTCAAAGCTTCCGAGTGCTGAAATTTTCCAATCAGGACAGACAGCTGCCTGTCTCTATAGTTTAGTCTATACAACTGACGGACAGTTAAACTTGTCCATTCATGTGTCAATGCCAGGAATGCAATGATATTGTGCCCATCCGTTCCTAAGGCCAGCTCTGGCTGCCCTGGTGGGTGATGTGGTTAAGAGCATATAGTATCATCTTTCCTGGAAACCTCTCTTTTTACATTTTGTGCTACAAGGGACAAGACATTAATTATAATCCCCTGCGTTCCAGCTTCACTGGTGCTATGACGGATCTGAGAGATTTATTGATTCCCATGTAAGGTCTGTATGGCTGCAGGGATGATGAGGCACTCAGGTGAGACTTTCTTACAGTATTTTGAGATTCTAAAGAGTCACCTCAGGGTTCACTGGCTGAGGACGGAAGGTGCAGCCACGGTTATTATGGATTATGGGCAGACCGTGATGCTTGTCGCAGAGAGAAACTGGCCACACAGGAATCTGGCCTGAAAACTCTTCTTCTGAACTCGCCATAGCATGAATTTTTCTGCAGAATTAGATTCTGCTGCCGTTTTGGCCGATTTGTTTTGAGAGCTCCCTGTGTTCTGATGGATTGGCACAGCCTTTACTTTGGGCATAGGACAGACATGGATATAGGATGAAAAGGAAGGAAGAAATGTTATAGAGTGAAAAAGAATAAAATACGAACACCAAAGAAAGAGAGATCCCGTATATACAAGATGGCAGGGAATCAGAGAGCATGCTGGCAGTTGGGTTGTTATGACAACACCTCTGAGAGTTTTTTTGGTGGTGAGTGCATGTGGGATTGGGGCAGGGAGAATCTATAACATTGACGGACTTGGTGACCCACTTGCATGGCAGAGATGTCAATGACCCACCACAGCAGTCAATACTACCGATGGCTGTCTGGGATGAACGGGAACATTTAGGAGTCACTATTGTGGAGCTGTGCACTCGGCTAGCTGCAGAATCTGATGACTGCTTGAGGTGTTATGTACTTTTGTGTGGAAGCAGGACTGAATTTTAGCAGTGCCCCCGACCCCATAGTACTAAGAGCAACGGCCGCTGAAGGGATACTGAGATACTGTCCAAGTCAAGCAGTTCTTCAGTGGAAATAATCTGCAGAACAGCCTTGTTGCAAGATATTAGACGTATCCCACAGGAACATCCGGAATTTGCTTGGTTTGTAGTTGTTTTCTGAATTGAAAGGGGAACCCCCCCCCCCACCGCCCCATAACCTTATTCAGACCCTCACTACAACAGCCTGCTAGCCTGCGTTCGATATCATTATGACGGAAAGTCAGAACAGCGTGTGCAAAGGCAACCTGGGCAGCTTTTAATAATTAATAGCTTTGCCCGCTTCAGAGTGAGCAGTAATTGCATTACAGGTCACTTATCAATAGCAATTCGGGAAGGTTGTGGTGATGTGCAGTGCACAGCAATCGATGGGCTTGCACCGTGCCGGGACCGCCGGAGACGCATTAGTTGCACCAGCCCATCGGCCCTGGAGCAGCTTCATCACAGTGTGTGATGCTGCTCTTTTCTCATACGTAAATTGATAGACTGAGCTGCCATCATGTTTTTGGGTCGGGTAAACACACACACGTGAGCTTAACAGAAGGGTGAACAGTGCCACGGTTTCGATTCTCAAAATATTTTAGTGAACCTTTCCAAAAAAGATAACGAAAACCGGTTTTGCATATTTATAATATCACAGCATTTCAGTAATAGTAATAGTAATAGTAATAGTAACCCATTTCCAAACATTTGCTGGTCTGTTAGATGCTGTTGCTTTGTGGAATCATAGTTGCAGGCCCATACAGATGGTGTTCGTTATGTGTGGTCAAAGGATTGTTTATTACTGGTAGACTGCAGAAGGAACAGAGTGGTTCACAAGAGGGCCAAGGATCACTATTGACAGACGAGCCGCGTCCCTATTTAATATTGTTCATCCTACCTCATATAAGTACAGTCCATTAATGTTATCATACAGTTTATATTTTTACAGTGTTCTCTTTGTAGTTATTTCTTGAATAACATCAAATGATTGAATCAAGTGCAGCTCTTAAGCCACCATGCCACCTACTGGCCTTGCTGCATAAGCACGCCACTTCACTGTGCCACCAGCCTTCCCACTGCCACAGCATGGCTACCCCCACTGCTATTAGACCAATACTACTGTCTGCCAGATCATTCACCAATTCTTTGCCCTCTCAAGTCTGTGGACAATTAATTTTTTCGCAAGCAGGCTGTCAGGAATAAATTGTGTACCCCGGATTTGCAGAAGAACTTTTTTCTCCCGGTTCGTCGTTCTTCCATAGCTGTTAAATCAGAGGATTATGTGCACTTATCGGAGCTGTACTTTGGCAGAGAGTATTGTCAGCTGAAAACGGATGCATGTTGCACACCTCCCACGCACGTTACTCTTTGAATGTCATGGGTCTCCAGCAGTATTATGCTCCCCTTCCACTGGGTCTTCATCGCTCCACCCCCACGGTCAGTTGTTCTCCTTGTCTTCTCCTGCTTGCCTCCCTCTCGCAGTCGCTGCCACTCCTCCTGCTCTCTCATTCACTTCCTAAGGGAGGGGGAAGAGCAGGAGAAGGAGGCAGGTGATTTTGCACGCTCTAAATACAGCCAGGCTATGCTGGACAGTCCCGGGGGAGGAGGAAATGGGGTGGGGGGTGGTGGAGGCAGAGGGGTAAAGTGAATGGCTATGCAATGTGTGTCCCACTCTTTTTCACTCCTTCTGTCTTTCTTTTTGTGATATTTATTTCAGTTAGCTGGCTCTTACTCATTATGGGTATTTTGTGAACAGGCTCAGATGGCCCTGCCTTGCCAGAACAGCCAGACTGGGCATTAATGATATGTCTGGATAGCTGGGCTGTGTTCCCTGATTTTGATGACACATGCCCTCGACACAATGAAATTTTCATTAAGGCTGCTTTCCATTCAGTTTGTAGCTGGGATCTCAACCTATACTACAGTATAAGGCTGGGTAGGTTCGTATGAGTTTCTGCTGATACACTGTTGTTTGGAACTTGATCTAAAGCCTTGGATGTTACTGTTTGACCAGCTGGGCAGCGATTACTCTAAATCTCAATTAATTTTTTTAATGCCGGTATTGTTTGTTGTTTTGCTGCTTCCCTCTGGTCCTTTCTTCCGACTTGTTCTAACCCTTCCTCTCTCTCCCCCTTTCTGTCTTTGTACTCTCTGGAGAGCACACTGACAGTTTTTCTCCGTGTCACCTTTCCACATGGAGGAACAGTTGGCTCAATGGAGTTCTCTTCGCTTTTACTCGCTGTACCCAGCCAAAAGCCAGAGAGTGGTCCACTCTGGAGAAGCACTTGATTGAAGGCTTCATGCTGAGAGCTCAGAAGGTGTGAGGATCCTGCTAGCAGTTCTCTCCTGGCGGGGTGTATTTACTTTTCATACACTGAGCCCATCTCAGGCGTGCAAGGCGTTTAGTCCGCCGGCCTACCTTTGGTCAGAGGCTCACCGCGACACAATTTTGTGACAGCCATGATTCCGAGCCAGACAGGGAGGGGGCGCCACAGAGCACCGTGTACGTCTGTCTCGAGGGACCGCGGACACTTCCAGCTAAGACACTCGCAAAAACGTTGGCAGAGCCCGGCACATTGTACTGCATACTTTATGAATCAATGTCACACTCCTGGAGAGGAGGAAAATGATTACGTTGCAAAGTGTGGGGAGGAGTAGGGGGGAGGGTAGAAGAATTACTTTGATGGATTGGGCCCCTCATGGGACAACCTTGTAATGCTCCCGGACAGCAGCCAGGCTCCATGATCCGGACAGGGACAAAGCTTTGTGATCTTTTGTTATTATGATGGGTTTTTTTTTGTCATCTGTACAAGAGCGTGCTGTGAGGATGCACCGGGACAGATAGCTAATGACACAGTTTGGGGGAGACTAATTACTACAGGTGATTAAAAGCGAAACACTTTCATCCTACCCCCAGTGCTGTATCTGGGCTCCTAATTGCCTTGCCAAGTAAATGAAGGCTAGAGATGCATGGTGTCATTGCATTAATGGAGTCTAGCATGCAGAGACATTGAGAGAGCAGGCATTGGTAAACTGATGAGAGAGCGAGCTTCTGGTGTGGTCTGCTCTTTGCAAGTAGCATTTTGTTTAGTTTGAGATTTTTTCTTCCCTTTTTGCTTTAAGGGTACTTGTAAAGTTACTCATATAAATGAACTCCCAGGGACTGCAAATTGAATCTTTGGAGCAGACCTGCTATTCAGGCCTCATACCTTTGAGCCCAGTTTGTTATAAATTCCTCTTGATCTTGCATTGCATGCACAGTGCAACATCCCGCGCTGCTGCAGTGTGGCACATCATTCAGTAGCATGTCATGTTGAGTTCTCTGCATCATAACAAGTGGTACAGGTGTAATTGTGAGCTGTCTGTCCCTAAGCACACTATTTAATGGGAATGACAGCGACAAACTAGCTCTGTAAAGTCAGTATTTAGAGTGATGACTCGTTTTACTTGTAAAGACAGTGCAGCATCAGCAGCATGTTTTGGTCACCTGAATCGGTGCCAGTCCTCCGATTAGATCAAGTCAGCAAGGCAAGGGAGGCCGTCAGATGAGAGCTACCCAGCCCCACAAGAAAGAGCCAGGCTAGAGCTGAAAAAGAGCCCAGTGGAACTTCCCCGTATCCCAGAAGGCCACACTCCGTCGGCTGTAGGGCCCTTCAGGCAGGAGTGAGGCCTTTTGAAAAATAGCCCATAGCTTGCTGTATGATCTTAAGGGGCTTGCTTAACCTCTCCTGGAAGCACTTTTCATCATTTTTTTTTTATCGTGGCTGCTCTGTCATTATACCCCATTATTTATTTTCCTTGCCAACAAATTACATCCCATGTAGCTTATCATTTTAACCTCTCACCTTCTCTAACAGCTGAGTGTTTACTGGGGAGCTTTTACTAAAATTCCTCGCGGGTACAGTGACGGCTCTTGTACGGAGATTTAAACTTACTGTTCTTGGATGGTCTGTTTCCAGACTGAAGCCTTTAATTTATCACAGATGTAATCAGAGAATCAGAGGTCACACACACACACACAAGGCCATGCAAGCATAAACACAGATACAGACACAGGGGCAGGTTTTCCTGGGGCCCCACAAAAATATTTAATTTGGGCACCCTTACCCCCTTGGTGTAGTGACTGTTTGTAGCCAACAGGAGCCCCCCCATACCTCAGAACCCCATGCAAATATATAGTTTGAATGGTAGTATACACCACTACTGTATATTCACTCTCTCAGTAATGTACATGTTGCACCAAAAAAAAATGCATTTTTATATAGATTAAAAGGGTCTGTCAGAAAATATTCTCAGCAGAAACCATGTTCATGTTTTACCTTCACATGTAGATTCGCAGGCCTGCACACGCACGTCACAGTCGGGGTGTCCTGCGGCTTCCTGTCGTCTCACACCCATCTGTCTGTCTGAGCGAGTGGCTCAGCTTTGACACTGAGGCTCACTGTAGTGAGAGCTGAGAGCCAGATCCTGGGCTGCTGATGTGCCCCCCTCCCCACACCCCTGCACACAGACATACAAAGTTCACACTCTGAATTCTCTCCTTCTTCTTCATCTTGTTATATCAGGACTTTAGGGCTCTCACCATTAAAGTTTAACACTACAACTTTCTGTGAAGCCGCTTTTGATAAATTAAACAAGCCCTGCTGTTCTGCACTCTCTCCCTGTCTCTTCAGCTGTACCTTCCCTCTTTCCCTCCCTTTTTTTCTTCCCCCATTTTTCCCTTGGGTGTTCCTATTTCATATCTTTTTTTCTGAAAAGTGCATGCATGCATCTTTACAGCTGTATTGACTATGCAGACTATTTCTAAAAACATCTACCACATTTAACGAGGGCAAATAGGTTGGCTATTGATTGATTGATTTTGGATTCCCTTCCCAGCTAAATGAATATGTAATTTATTCCCATTTAAAGGGAGTGTGTGTGTGGGGGGGGGTGTGCTGTGGTGGCTAATCAGAGAGAATGAACGGGAGCATAGTGTTCCACATGCATTCGGTGCTTTGAGGTTAGAGCCTCCAGATGTTTGCACCACCAGTCACTGCAAAACTGGGCCGGGAGGCCAGAGTGCAAAATCTGTGCAAGTCCCCAATAAGTACTGGAGCTCCTCAGAGATGCACATAACCTGGTATCCTCCCCATCTTCCTCACACGAGAGCGCATGAACATGCGCACACAAAGAGCCCAGTTATTGCAGGCTGGCAGGCAAATTGGCCCAAGGATGTGAGAAAGAGGCAAACCTGCAGTAGAGCCAGTATCAGTCTTTCTGGCAGACGTGGACTTTTGATAATGAAAAGCTCAGCTCCTGGAGTACAGCACCCAGCACACCTAGTATATACCAGACAGTACACAGTGCACAGTAAGTAGTAGACTGTACACAATGTGAATATTAAATATAAGGCACAATGCACCTTAGTGCATAGAATCATATGCATGGTTCATAGTACACTTCACTCATTGCTGCATGTTGTATACAATACTTTTGATACTGACCTTCCACAAGGTACCAAATTGTTTCGCTCAGTCAGAAAAGACCATTTTGATAGTAGTATGGCAGTTTAATGTGGGTAATTAGTCATGTTGTTATGCTTATAAAGGACATCAAAAACACTTTGTTGAGCATCTAATGAAAGCATAATGGTCATCACACAAATCAAAGGTTCTAGTTCAAATGGAAGTGTTGCCTTTGGAAGCTGAAAGTAAACATAAGGAAGAGGCAGAGATGAGCCACGGTGATTCACTAATCGTGCGCGCTGTGCTTTTATTGGTCTCAGATTGCAGTTATGCTGTCCTGCAATTAACTTCCCCTGCAGTAAATTATTATTCTTGGAACAAATGTTCGGGTTGTCTGCCAGCCATTTTTATTATTGTGATTATTACATCTATTAGCTGAAAGCTGCATATCGGGCTTTTCTCCTTCTTTTCATTGTTGTTTTATGCGTGAATGCCCCCCGTTTATTTTACTTTATCCTGAGGTCAGAGGAGCACATTGGAATACTTTGTTCAGTGACTTCAAAGGAACCTTAAATGTTTGGCATTGATTGATTCTTTCATAGCCTTTGTTGCCAGGTTTTCTGTTGGCTGGCCTGTCCCACTGAAGAAGGCTGAGCCGCTGTGCCTCATCACAAATGCTTGCTATTCCCCCAGAGGTTGCATTTAACAAACTGTTGGTGTAGCCGGTTTGACCATTAATAACGACCTATAGTGAGTCTCCAAAGGGCAGACTGCTAATTAATGGCTGCCCTGTTAAATCCCAAGGTGAGCCCATCCCTAGAGAAACTGCTAGCATGGCCATTGACAGCACTTTCTACGGCACCCTTTAGTCACCTGAATTTCTCTTATAAAATGTCCATTTATACTGTGCATAAGTGGGCACGTGTAACTCAGTTTGGACAAATAGAAAAGATCACTGTATATTTGAGGGGCTTGGCAGACATGGCTTAATCCATTAAAACCACTCAATTAGCACTAAACATTTGAAAGGCTTAAAGTATGAAGATATAGTGAAATGCACGATAATTCCTTGCCGAAAATTTGATGCAACATTGAAGAGTGTACATACATGCTATTAAACTGACCTGGAAATTAGATGAATCTTAACAGGGAAGTGTAAATAATATATAAACTCTGCTTACTGTCCATGTTTGCCATCTATCAGCTGGCTGCAGTGGGATGATTACCTGAATAAAAACACAGATCCGTCACATTTATTTGATGCTACTGTATTTTCTGGGTTTGTCTTTCCTTGAGTGTAACTGATTTCCATTCTTGGGCGTAGGTGCTGTATCTCTGGGCTAAAAGATTACCAAAGGCCCATAAAGGCCCAGGTGTGTGCGCATACTGATAATCTGCATCTGTGTGTAGCTTCTGTGTATATGTATGTGTATGGAAGGGTACGTTTGTACAGCTGAACTCATAATTATATTAAATTATAAGTTGTCATGGCATTTATAGTCAAAATATTTTTGGGTCGGTACTCTGTGGAAGTTTTCACGGCCCCGGCTAGGATATATTTATTCTTTCTAAACTCCATAACTCCATAAGGTTGCTGCATTACCAAAATACTTCTGGCAGCCAAAGCATGATTTGTGACCTGCTTTTTATTCAAGATTGTCACTAGTATCTGGCACGAAAAATGCTTATATATGGGCCTTGTCCTGGTTGATTATTTCTTACAGAAAGACGTGATCGAATGTTTTTTTTTTATGAAGTACCATAAGGAAAGTCTTTCGAACTATTTTCTTTTCCTTTTTTTTCGTTTTTTTCCTTTTTTTTCCTTATTTTTCCTTTTTTCTTTTTTTTTTTAAGTCTTTCAAACTTAAAATTATACCGTCCAATAAAAATGCTTAATAATAAAGCGCAATTTATTTATTTGATGCTTTAAGCAATACGCTATAGAACAAAAATAACACAATTAAATCAATGCTGTAAAGACTTTAATGTGATACCAGGATATTTATTTCGGTGGCAAGGATGGCCCAAAGACAAAAAAATGCTCAGTGCTTAGCAGTACCAGTCACTATCTTATTTTGTTCTACCTGGAGACAACGCTCGATATACCATATATCAAATACATGTTCACTTTTATCTGAGCAATTTATGGCATCCAACTTCACATTAAACAATTACACTGGTTTATGTTTTCAGGTATTTTTTATAGTTTAACAATCGTAAATAATCGTAAAATCGTAATCGTAAAATCACCCTTGATGCAGGGATACTGACACATGCTGCCGTTTAAAGGTGTCCATGTGAGTGCTCGCTATTATCTGTACTACTAAAGTAAAAATTCAGTTCTGAGTTTGTCAATAACATTTCTGTAAATACAGGAGGTGGGTACTTGTGTTGGTCTTTGCCTTGAATTACATGTATGGATAGAAAAGAGTGTATTGGATTTTCAAGCTCCATTGGTACTGGTGAATCGCCTCTTTATTTCCCAGTTTTAATTCTGCCTCTAGAGATGAAAATGTGATTATGTCCGATCAACAGAGGATATGAGAACCAGCTTGGGATATGGAGCAGATAGCGGCTTTTGTGCCCCGCATCAGGGCTTTTGGAATTCATCCCTGACTGCCTCATAACTTGCAGTAAGGTCATAAATTATTGATAGTGTGTTATTAACCTGATGGTAACTGCAATATACTAATTGCATTTAATTAACAAATAGACGTTTGTTCCAATATTGCAACACTTTACGGAAGCATAATTATGTGTTATTAGGTTAGTTTATTATTCACAACAGTAAATCACGTTAATTAGTTAGCTGTGCTGTGGCATTTCCAGCCTGTTTTCAGTTTGGAGCTGTATCATATTTATTGTACTCATAGGTGTTAGGGTTGCTGCACACTGAGGTCACTCAATGTGATACTTCTCCTTAATTCATACTTAAGTTTTCTGCGTGCGCTTTCCGTTGCGGACAAGGGGACGTGACGTAAATTTCGTCATCAGTGGTTGGCTGCAGATGGCGGCAATCGGTGCTCCTGTAGCCCAGATTTTTATGTCTAGCAGAAACCTTGTGCGTCAACTGCACATTTGCAAGTTAATTGACTAGGTATACCCAGTAGGTGGCATCTGTGTAAACCTTGCCCTTTCAATTTGTTCAGCTCAAAACAATAAATATCAATAGCTCTGGAAAACTCTTCTCTTCTATATTATGATTTATTACTACAGAGACCCTAAGAGGTCAGAGTGAGAATATTTTTTTAAATAGTTTTACGTTCCCTTGCAATATTTTACGATTCTTCGCAATAGTTTCCATTACTAATAATAACTGTTCGCAATAGTTTCCATTACTAATAATAACTGTTATATGTCCATTTAAAGTGCAAAGCATAGAATTAATCGACTAATAAGTATAAACCTAAACGATACAGATATGTTCAGTTAAGTCTGATTTAAGCATTAAACTATGGGGGACAATGTACAGCATGTAACTTTCATATATATTTCATATATACATATTTATTAATAATAGTACTCGTCTCCAATCTTTTAATTAGCTGTTGAGTGGAGTGGTGATTTTAGTGGAGAAAATTCAATTTTCAGTATTTTGTTTGAATTGCATATTTTTATTTTTGTAGCTTAATTACCTTATGCAGCTACTACTGATTATAAGAAATCACAGACTGCTGTCTTCATGTCTGTCTTATGAGGAGTAATTTGTGTTGTTAAGAATATTTAAAGTGCCAACAACATTTGGTGGTTTGTGGGCAGGGGTCTTAAATTTTATGAAAAAAAATGAATGAAATTGATTGTAAACTGTTCCTAAATACAACTGTACCTATACATACTCTGCATGTACTCCATATATATTCTCTTACTGCTCTGCTACATACATGTGGATGTGTTTGTATATATGTGTGTATATATTCTCTCGATTGCTATAGGTGGTAAGTTCAGGTTCAGAAAGTACAAATTCAGACTCTGATTTTGTTTGAACCAACCAGTTGAGTACTCTGTGAATGTGACTCTTTATACTGGTTGGTTGAAACGAAATCATGGCCTCAATTTGTACTTTATAAACCTGATTTTTTCACCTTTATGAACTGTGTTCTTCTGGAGTAGTGCGTTTCATTTTTTTTTCAGTCACTCTGTTCTTATCCATCTTTCTATCCACTCTTCTTTTACTTCATTCTCTGATCTCTGCTCTCATCGCCCCCCTTCCCTCTCACCCAGGATTATTACTACCCAGCCTCCTCTGAGGAACGGTTAATTAACTGTGCTCCTATCTCCTCAGGGTCGGGTCTGTGTAAGCTGCAGCAGCATCCATCCATGGACTGACCACTCTGTAATTAATTTTATCATTAGTGCAGGTGTGCAGGAACCGGGGCGGGGGGGTTATCCAGAGCACTCAGGAGCTCGTACACTTACAGGAGATCATACATCGGCTCTGTTAATAAATAGTCTAGCTCATTTTACTTAGGTATACGTTGACTCTGTCCGCTTGGTAGTTGTCCCCTGTATTAGGGCAGTATCGATAACCACAATATTGCAATACCGCGATACTGACAAACCAACTGCTGTCAAACCCGTCAACAGCAAGCAGCCACCACAATTGCAATGTTCATGAATTTTTCTTTTTTTTATCATCAGGTTAGGCCCTTCTGCCAATGAATCTAATTAGTTATGAGATATTCAACCAGGTGTTTTGTTTTAACAGTGCGCAACTTTTCCAGCCTTTTGTTGACTTGTCCCAACTTTTTTTGTTGCTTGCTGAACACATCTGCAAAGTTCCAGTATTGGTCTGGCCGGGAAAGTGCAGGAAGAATTCAGGGAACTTCAATCCAGCGACAGGGGTTTTGCACCGGTCCCAGATGACATTGTCGAGGGTGATCGACAGCTGTACGTATTTGGTGAAGGTCCTGGCTTCACCACGACAAGCCAGTGCTACCTGCAGGCCCAGGTTTAGCGCTCATCTGTATAGGACCTTCAGGCACTTTGGTGGCCAGTCTAGCACTGCAGCAATTGTCCGGAACTCCAGGGTAAAGTCCACACCATCCGACTCCCCTGTGAGTGCAAGGCAGCCCGGATTTTTAAGGAGTGAGAGGCAGCTGAGGCAACTTTCCCTAATGAGTCGGTATTCTCCTGAGGGGAGTGTGATAGTAGGTCTTATTCAGTATTAAATTTGTTTTAAGACAAAAAAAAAGACCTACCTGATATTTATGATTTAATCATTTTTGGTCTTTTATTATATTGAAATAACAGTTTTATGTGATTTTTTTTTAACGTTTACGACTAACTTCCGGAACCACAAAACTAGCCCTAAAACGCTCATATTTAGAAAGCAACAATATACCTAATAATAGCCTAGCAATAAAACTTATTTATTTAGCAGTAAATCAGGATAAATTAAGTAATTTGCCAAAAACCAACTGAAATTCCGTCACTACGACTGCCTTAACCTGTCTACCTACAAAAATGTCAACAGACACTTTCTGAAGCAAAGTAATGATGATGCACATGGTTATGCCTGCAAATAGACCTACGCAAAACATTTGCTAAAAGGCATTTACTGCTGCACCCACTTTGATAATTACATGTAAGTGAGGAAAAGGTGCCAACAGGAGGAAGACAGCGGCTTTGTCGGGCGGGAATTTCCTTGGGTAGACTGAGGCCAGTGTATGAACATGGAACACTTGTCTCCCTTTTGCCAAGCAGTGCTTAGGGTTCTGCTTTTCAGCATTCATGTGATCCTCTCTTCTCTTGTGTCTTGTTATGGCTCATTTGTGAGGCAGTGGAAGGCACAGGAGTGGGCCGGAGATGCAGTTTGCTCTATCTGCCCAGCTAATGAAGGAGTGTGCAAAATCAAAGAGATACAAAAGAAGATTCCACATTTGTTTTGAGAGTGTTTGTTTCATTTTATAATTTTTCTTATCTTAGAGCGTTTGTCTTGTTCTGCCTATTGACCGGAACTTTCATTGTAGAATATTTGGCAGTGCAACATTTCGTTAGTCTTCGTAATCAGTCTGTTTCTTCCTCATTGGCTCAGCTCAGTATCTCTGTCATCTTCAGTGGCTCATTTTGGGATACATATATATCTCATCATCATTGGCTCAGCTTGGTGTCTCTGTAAACTTCATTGGCTAATTATGGTATATATCTCATCCTCATTGGCTCAGTTTTTATATACAGTTTAGTCTTTGGGTTAATTTCCTGAATCTGTCTGTAAACCTTGCACACATTGTGCAAGTTCAGTGACTCTAAAACTGTAGGGTACAAGATGACTTTTTTGAATGTTCTGTAATAAAATGTTCTATTTTTCAGTAGCCTCACTATTTGGTAAATTTTATGTGTAGCGGTTTGGTAGCCAGTCCGGAAGATGTATTGTAGGGAGCTTGGTAAAATGTATTGAGGGAGAATTTAATAAATTTATCATGGCCAATTCAACTGACCCTCCAGCTTTGTTGAACTTATCATAGAGGAATTTAATTGTGTCATTTAGGCCAAGCTCAGTCCAGTATCGTCAGTGGTAGTATGTGAAAGAACAAGTAAAGATCTGGTGAATCAAATATCTCCACAATGTGATAAAAGCCCTTTTATTTTGACATTGTGAGAACCTTTTATTCGGTCCCCACAAGAGGAAATTTAATAAAACATCTGTGACTGTAATTAAAAAACTAAAAATGTCAAAAGTCTTGTATTTCGTTTGGTTTATACTGTAGTTAAAGTTAGGGCTGGGTAGGGGGTCAGGTCGTCATTGTTGGGGTTAGAGTTTTTCCCATAGAAATGAATGGACAGTCACCACAAAGATATGAAAGATGTGTCTGTGTCTGCAAGGGAGAGCAATTAACCATGTTTAACTATTCAGAATGTGAGATCGGCCATCAGGCCCTTGTTAATTTGTGGGCAAGGAATTGGTGTAACTGTAAGTGAAAGAGTCAAGAGTTAAAATTACTTGGCTGCAATCAACAAGGACACTACTTACAAATCTAATTCCTTATATATACTGTAAATGAGAACATTCTTTTTTTTGCACTCATCCAGTACATTGCACAATCACCTCATACTGAAAAATAAAATGCTATGTCCTGTGTTGAACTAATATAGGATGCAATTTGTCTCATATTTTCTGACCCCATGGCCATGAGCTCGATTTAGTATTTCATGAGCATATTAAACGAATGCACTATTTAGTATTGCACCAAAAGTGTTCCTATAGCTCAGCATTGTGCTAACCATGTAGACCTTATGTGTCCAAATCCCAAGAGGCACTCAAAAATTGTGGCCATTCTCCCTACAGCAAGACTTTTTGGATTAAAGGGCAATTAAATGTAAATTAGTTAAATGTACATCGTGAGTACGAGAAACAGTATATTACATTAGTGTGTCTGTTCTTACTGTTATGTCACAGAAAATGTTGGTCATTGTGCAAAACAGAAATAAGTAAATATAAATATAGAAGCATATAAATTTAACTTTTTTAACTAAATGTTTTATAACATTTTCAGACATAGAAATTAAAACATATGCAACTACAAATAACCGCCTAATTGGCAGGGAAAGTCTTCTAAGTGGAATGTGCAGTAAATGATCAAATGTGAATTCAGACCTACATGTCACAGCTAGGACTTAACTTTCAGATAAAATCACATTTACTAGCTTTTACATTTCCCGGTGACATCCATCCAGTACTTCGAGAAATTGTACATGTTGGTGAGTGTGGGATGAGTGTGGCTTAGATGGGTAGAGCAAGTGACGGGACTGTTTAGGGAGTACAATGCTGACATTTCCGAAAGCACGATTTGTAGTTTCACTTTTGATTTTGATTAAAATTGCTCCATGACAATGTCCGTCACGCTGTTGTGGATTTATGGTGAAGCTTGGCCAAAGTCGATATTGTAAAATAAGAGGAAATTGGCAAGAATGCCCTCTATTAACACCAAGCAGAAATATCTCCATCCAAGCTGCCCTCTTAGGTGTGTGTGGGCCTCAGCCTAACCACACACACAATCAGTTGCAACCAAGCATACAGCAGAATGATAAGCCAGCATTGGACACCATCATAATTGTTCCATTGGTATGCTCTGACTTGCACATGAAGAAGGACTTGCTGCTTGTTCGCACTCCAAATGAGTTCATTGGTATGTTACCTGGTTGCTGATTGAACATTAGTGATTAAAAGTGCTTCTAGTTGATTGATCTTGCAAAAGGAAATCCCCGTTTTGCTATGTCTTTTGAGAAACCCCCCGCTGTGGATCAAAATTCATCCCACTTAACACCGGTGCACCGCAATTTCCATATACTTTTGCCACACATTTAGCCTGGGCTAGCGCTGCTCATAGGATCAAAGGGTTTTTAGAACCACAAGATAATGATAGCAGAAGGGTTACACAAGGTTAAATGCAAACAATGGCAGAATGCTTTGTTGTTTTTCCACACGGGAGAGAAATAAGTATCACATATGCACCCCTAGAGATAAGTTGCATTAAAGGCAGATGACAGCAACCACAAATGGCCTTAATGGCATTACCCAGCAGTCCCTTGGGCAGAGGATTCATATTTGGTAGCATGGTGCTATTCCTGCTACTTGGTCCCCTGGTATCTGTGTGTTCATTTTTCGCGTAATCCCCTTTCAGATGGCATCCTTTGCTGATTTATATGTTTGTGCAGTGTGTTCTATTTTTCACGCTGTGCCTATTTTATCAGAGAGTTACCTGGGTGTTGATTGAGCTGGGAGGAAGCTGAAAGTGTTTAGAGTTGATTTGACTGAATTAGCTCCTTCATCTCCCACAAGCCTGTTTGTTTTTAGTTAAATGCACAATATAAATTATATATCTGGCATCTAGCCTAATTAGAGCCTTAAGCACACAACATTTTTTGCAGGTGTCATATTTAAATTTGGAAATCCTGCGCCCCTTGTAACCTTAAAGTCTAACTGTCATCATTATATGTGACAGAAGAATTTGGGTACCACTCTAAAAACAAATGGCTAAAAATGGATGAAAAATAGAATAACAGTTTGTATCTGGGATAAAAGAAATTAGCTTATTTTTATTGTCAATGGATATAACATTTGTAAACTGTCAAAACAGGGGAAGGCAACATCTCCTTGACCAATGAAAAAAGGCCTTTATAAATAAAGGCCCACAGACATTGGTTAGTGCTGTCAAAACGGAGGAAGGAAACATCTCCTTGACCAATGAAAAAAGGCCTTTATAAGTAAAGGCCCACAGACATTGGTTAGTGCTGTCAAAATGGAGGCACCCAACCTTGGCCAATAAGGGTGAAAGGATGTGTAGGATTTAGGATTTACTTTTTAGTAGGGATGTCCCGATACAACGCTTTAACTTCCAATACGATACCGATATTGCAGCCTTCAGTACTAACCGATACCGATACAAATCCGATACAATAATCAGCACAAATCATGAATACTTTTACCCATTTCGTTGTGTGGAATGTATGAACGGCTAGATCAAACTGAGAACAAAAGTCAAAACGACCAATTTATTAACTACTGGTTGCATAAATGTGAACCTTTTACATAAGAATATATAAAAAAGAATTAAAGAATAAATATTAAGACCCTGAAAAATATCTTAATTAAATAAACAAAAATATATTTTTTAAAGTGCAAAATACTAATTAAAGGTCACTTCAGTTATTTATTTTTTACCATCAGCAAATGGTAGGAACAGCTGAGAGCAGGAACATAAGAAAAAAAAAATTGTTAATTGACCAACTGCTAAAGGTTGAGTGTCCAAAGTTTCAATTTCACACACACTGCCCGAAAGA
>JAODJX010000119.1:25501284-25515752 GCA_026776945.1 Isichthys henryi | reverse complement strand
CATGGGGAGAACATGTAAACTCCACACACATGTGACCCAGGCGGAGACTCGAACCCGGGTCCCAGAGGTGTGAGGCAGCAGTGCTAAGTGCCACTGCACCAGCATGCCGCCCCCTACATATAACCAATTAATATTAATTATTTTTAGGGCTAAACGATACTGGAAAAGTTCACAACGGTGTTGTTTGCTTTTCTCCACTTCACTTAATTTTTGTTTAGTTTCACATTCAAATGAAAATGGATCTATTCACAAAATGTATAACTACAAAACACATGTTAATTTTGCCAGTTTGCCAGTGGTTTCTCATGGAAATGTATGTGTTTTGCTTCCGGTTCAGATTCAGGACAGTGTAATTATGCTGGGTTAGTGTTTTAAAATTTCAACGTACTCTTGGGACACTAATCTCAACTTAAATCCTGTGACTGCAGAGCGGTCGGTGATTGAATGAGCTTGCACTGGCCTATGATTGGATAGCACCCCGTGTCAGCCTTTGATTGGTCAGTACCAATGCTTGTTGACATGGAACCATACTTTGTGTTCTCTTCAGATTTTGAGAGTGAGCAGACTGAGAGTAAACTATGATGCTAATCACAAATTACACACCCAACTCCAAGGGCGGATTCCCACTGGGCAGGAACAGAGTGGAAAAAACTGCCTCTGACATGTTAGACAAGCTGTGATAAGTACCAGTAAATTGTGTGGAGTAGATGGGTCAAAGTTTTGATTTGGTGGTAATCCAAGTTAATAAATCAAAATTATTTATGTCACAAGACCTGGCTCCCTATGTGGGCGCTCATATAATGTCCTGTAAATTGCATCTTTCTCTGTCCCGTACTCTCCAGGAGGACCTAAACTCTCAATTATTGAAGGGGGGGGCCCCCCCCCCCAAGGTCCACCACGTGTCCCAGTCAGGGTTGCGGAGGGTTCAGTGTCTATCCCTGAGGGTATGGGCGCAGGGCAGGGAACAATCCAGGATGGGAAGCCAACCCATCGCTGAAAACACTCACACACCACTCACTCATACGTGGAATTACCCAGTTGACCCAGTTAACTCCAGTTAACCTCAGTATGTTTTTAGGGCTGTGGGGGGAAAACAGAGTGCCCCAGAAGAAAGCCCACGACAACAAAGGGTGAGCATGCAAACTCCACACACAGAACATTGGCAGAGACTTCAGCCCTGGCCCCAGAGGTGTGAGGAAATAGTGCCAACCACTGCACCAGCTCCATGTAATAATGTACTGGGGTAAAATAGCTGGTCAGTAAATCACTATGCTTTGTGGCACTGTGTCAGTGTGAGCCAACATATGCAGTGCTGAGCGGCACAGAAAGGAGCCACATTTGTCTAGAGACCTTTTATTTATTATTTTCTTTTTCTATTACCGGTTTTGGATCATTAAGCCATTGATTTTTGTTTCACTCTCTAAGTGGCACTTCGGGTATCAGGGCTATTGCAGAAAAACCAGCAGAGGCACTGGTGGGACTTTTTCCATGCCTGTGATTCGATCCCTTCGATTCACCTGTAGGTAAATGAGCCAGCTGTAGGGCTGCTGTACTGGCGTTTGCTAAGGATTTCCAAAAGAGGAGCCTATTGATTTAAAAAGATTAAGAAATTGTTATTCTGTTTAAACGAAAACCCAGAGAAAGATTCACACTACTGCAACAGTCAGCCTTTCTCTAAACATGAACCAAAATTCCTCAAACCATTCATCCACTGACCCCCCGTTTTCAATAAATGTGTTCCATGTATGGTCTGTTTGATCCAAAAGTTTTCCTGGAAAAAAAATAAATAATAATAATTTAGATTACCATACAAGGTACTGGGGTCGGTGGATCAGTCTCTGTCAGCAAGCAGTATTCTTAATCAGACAACGAATGATTTAATTGCGAATTGGAGAGGCTGGGGGCATCAAGGCAGCAAATGAAAAAAGTTCCATTTAATGGCATTCCATTATAATAGCCTGTACCACCTCCATGTGTGGACAAGAATGAAGGATATGTACAATATGTGGATAGTAATATGCTTACAAAAGCAGGAGGGTTACATTTTTTACTGGAGAGCTCCAGTACAGTCACAACAAGCTATTCTAAACATCTTATGAAGGCATCTATCATCTTTAGTACTAGCATCTTTTATAACTCTGCCAGCAATACATAACCTTGCACAGTGCTTGTCTTCTACACTAATTATTTTTCAAGATAAGCTTTATATGAAAGCTGTTTTTAGTTTAAAGGCGGGGGGGGGGGTTGCCTAAAAGTTCTCTAATTACTTCTCAAGTGATGGACTGGTGTCCCGCCCGCGATTTCCCCCCGTTTCGTGTCCTGTGGTTTTGGCAGTAGGACATACTGTATACTGACCTTGTGATTAGTAAGGCTGTTAGTTCAAATACTCGGAACGTTTCGCAGTTTTTATTATGTTTTATGTCACTTCGTCCCTCGCGCTTCAGCTTTGTCTCTATCTTACTGCCTCGATCTATCTTACAGCTGTTGCCCTGTAGAGTATTCTGGGACACGCTTTGACCAAATCATGCTTTAGTCAACTAAATATCCTATCATTTTTGTTGACCACAACTAGACTAAACTAAAAACCATCAGATGACTGGAATATGATGAAAATTAACCATCAAAATGAACACTGGTACCTACTGAAATGTAGACAGTTGATTTACCAGGATATGCCTGATATTAATGCCTGATGCTGATGTTAATGGGATTTCGTATTATAATGTTGCCGTCACTATGGATATGAGATGATCTGCAAAGCAAAAACAAATAAAACATGACATAAGATGTAAAGAGCGTTTTGTGGCTGAAGAGACATGGTGTTTCAGCGCTTCCTAGGCATTCCAACCCGCGGGGGGGGGGTTTCCGAGGATTTTTTCAAATTTGTGTAAATTAGATAATTTCAGTGTTTTATGACTCCTCACGTTGATGCATGCTGATGACATGTAAAAAAAGAAACGGAATCAGTGATACTAAGTAAATTAGCAGTCGATCAAAGATCCCCCCCATAGCAGCCCACGAAATTTTTGTAACACCAAAAGCTTGGGAACCCCAAATGTAGTAAATTCACCAAATGGTATCACCATTATTTAAAGAAAGGGAATGACAGAAGCAGTACTGATACTCGCCCCAATGCTTCACACAACATGAGTATGAACCAGCCAACATGTGAACTCTGACTGTAGTGTCTGGCTCTGACACAGAAGGTCCTGCATCTCCAGGAGGTACCAGGAAGGTGGTGTGGGGATCACCAAGTGCTGGGGCCTCTCCATCTTTATCTGTAAAACACATTCCAGTGAACTGGTCCTGCCTGGCATTTTTGTTCAGTTCCAGATTAATTCAGTGGGAGGAACACTGCTGTGGAGTGGTTTTCAAAGCAGTATGAGTGTGCATTCTGGTAGATAGTGCTGTTTTTCAGTTTAATAAAATATACATTTTGTGCGTATTTGCTAATATTGATTGTTGATTTAACTTTAAAACAAATTGACTTTTAAAGGCTGCTGAGATTCTGTGCGACATTTAATTCTGAATGGTGGAGACAATGTGAAGATATTTTCGGTTCTTTTATGTGGATTTCATGCCATTAATGATGAAAGTGCTCCCGGGAGAGCACAACAGGCTCCGTTTCAAACTTTGGCTGCTCTCCCTGTGTCTGCAGAGAGTGTCCGCAAATTGATGGGAGTAAATTAGGGAGGAAGTAAAGATGGCTGACTTGAGTCGCAGGGTGCTGTGGAAGGACATCGCCTCATTTTCTCGAAGGGCACCATCAGAAAAGGGAAAAAGAAAAAAACTTTCTTAGAATACTTCAGGTTTTGCAGCAGTATATTAATATCACCACCTCACTTGTTTAATTTTTTTCTTTCATTTCTAAGCTTTCTGAGCGTTACTGTCGCAAAAGGTTGCAGCAGAGAGGCCCTGTCACCTGTGCCTGTGTCAGTCACCCTGGGTCACCACGTACGACCCTGCGCACTCTGTTTCAGCTCGGAGTTATAGCAGCACATCAGTCTCTCCGTTTTCAAGCTGTGAGACTGAAAGGAACTCGCTAATGGACTTGTCAGGTGGCTGCTTTTTTCTCCGGCTAAGCTCCTAATAGAAACCCTGCAGCAAAATGAGGCAAAATATATACTTCTTTCTTGCCTCCGTCTTCTATGTTCTCTATTTAATTAGGGCATGAAATGTACCGAATGTGAGGAACATACTGTAAAGGCATAGAGGCCCGAGCAGTGTGTGTCAGTGCATGTAAAGGGGAGTTGTTACTGAGTGTCAGCTGACAAGGTTACCTAAGGATACCTCAAACCTGTTGCCCCTCAGAAAGCCAGCATTTACAGCATAAGTGTTTGCATTAATATATAGAGGTAGGGAGATGGACTGTAATGGGTCATGGATTTGATGAAGCTGGGGGGCTGAATGAAGATTCCCCACAGAGATATTATTGCAAACCTGTGTGTGTGTGGTCATGCATATATTACACTGTAGGGACCAAAAGTCAGTATATACACCTAATATGTATTCGTGTCTGTGATTTTTTTCCTTTATATACTACTTTATTCGTATATCTTTGTGTGTACTCTGTCACCTAATTTCTTCTTCTCTCGGAGCAGTGTGAGATTTCCTGGTGTCCTTCCCTCCTATCAGAATGTCTCTCCATGCGTTCTCTGAGTCAGCTCTTTCTTGTAACTTCTAAACTCCACCAGAATTGTAGGGGTGCTTTGGAGGAAGGTACAGAGAAAGAGGTAGTGAGGGGAACAAATACAAAGTCATATAAAACTTTTTTTTTTTTAATGCAATCACTGCAGGCCACTTATCAAAGGCAGAAGAGTGAGAGACGTTTTAGCAGCTTGACGTATAACAGCTACTCACCATGTCTTCATGTTCGTTAGATAAATACAGGCAAATACGCCGATGCCACAACTGATCTCCAGATCAATTTGTGCCTGGTGCTAAGAGAAAGATTTACACTCAGCATTCACATCATTGTAGTCAGGTAGGAGAGCTGCGGAGAATGTGGAGAGAAAGTTAAGGACATGGAGCTTCTCATTTCTAATGTCCCAACACACCACGTCCACGTCAACACAAACACACACATGCCCACCACAAACGCATATACCCAGACACACCCCACAAAAACAGATATACAAACACACACCACATATTTTTTTTACTGTAATGAAAATTAATATTGTTTTATTGTTCTGCACAATTGTTGTTCTCTGATTTATGAGGATTTAGTGTTGTGCCAGCTGTAATTGTTACAATTGTGTGTGTGTGTGTGTGTCTATTTGTACGTTAATATGTTGATTTCGGTCTTTTTCTATAGAGTGCACATTTGGTCATTGGGCACTTTCTGTTTCAGGTTCAGCTCATTGATTTGAATCAGGGAGGCCTGACAGAATGCATTTCACACTCCCGCACACTTTCAATTCCCATAGACTATATTCTGGGAATATTTTGTGCAGAAAGAAAATTGGGCTTTCTAAGTAGAGGTACTGTTTTACGCGGCGTAGTGACACAGCAGCACTATCATTTGGTGTAGTGGGCTGATCTAGTTGTAAGCATGGATGGATACTTCACTGCCAGCTGAGACAGAAAACATTAAAGTAGAAGCAATCAGTTGTCCCAAAAGATTTCATCTGTTGTCCAGAGGCACACCAACAAATACAGAGACTAAAAACTAAAAGTAATGCAAAAAGAATGATAACCATTATGACTATTAATGCTTAAATGTGTACAACAGCACTGTGTTGTCAGGAAGACTTGATCTCTTCGCTGTATGCACAACATTACTCATCACAAAAACTAGCGTGAGATTGCCATGCATATTTTTGCCTCACCATCTATGTAGCAGAAATCGCATACTGCATAAAATGTATCGCTGAAATTCTTTTCATTTTAAAATATTTAAGGGCGATATATATATAAAGCCCAAAGCTTGTCAAAACTAAACTGGTAAGTACTCCATATGGAAGTAAAATTATACATATTAGGGTATTATGAGAAAGGTTAATGAGGATGTAATAATGTTATAGTATTACATGCAGTAAGATAATCCCCACCATTTTCATTATCAGTAATGGGAAAACCATTCCAGCATAACACAAATCTGCTTTACAGTGAAGTTTTCAAGACTGTTATCGACATAGAAAAGGGTTAGTTTTAAATATGTTTGAAATAAGGTTCCATTTTAATTTATTTACACAAACAGCAAATACAGTAAATGGACTCCTGATAAAAATGTGTGTTTTGTACTTTGTATTAGAAGTGGCAGATAAGCACGGAAACATAAATACTCCTTTTACCTCTAGGAGCTCATTACATGCTGTTCATACATCTTTAGGAGCAATGATTCTCTTTTTCCACTTCTGTTAAAGAATCACTCATAATTAGCTGCTTTATGCAGCTGCTCGTAGAGGAGAAGGTCAGGCATCCTTTGAATTATGTGGCCATTGTGTCTCTCCAAAAAAATACGGAACCTCTCCAATCTGTTGAAGTTCCACTGAGGTGTTCTTGTCTTTCTGAAAGCAGCAGCAGCCTTTCACTTCCGATCTGTGGTTTCTGAATATTTTTCCTCAGAAGTTCCCATTCCCTGCATAAGCCTGTTGACGTTACTCTACGATTAAACAATTAAAGATGCAAGCCTTAGGGAGAGGGACTGCATCGGTAATTATCATTTCTTTTGTGCTGTGTTTGTCTGTGATCTTTCCCTGTGGGTGACATATTCAGTTGGGATCTTTCCTTGCTTCCATTTGATTAAACGATACAGTGAGACGGGCCATTTTGAGGCCTCAACTTTTCGTAGGAATGCTAGCATTGCGTCTACGCAAGCTTGGTCTTTATTTTTCCACAAAGTTGTGTTTTTTTCTTATCACCTCTTGTAGTTCTTACCTGTACCATTAAATACTGTCAAACACAGCTATTTTTTTTTTCAGCTGACTTTTCAATTTTATAATTGAACTACATTTGGGTTTAGCACTTCAAAAGTTTAAGATTTCAAGTTTGTGATTGACTCTGCAGATAATGTTAAATAATTTGTTCTTAAGCATCTACCCTTAAAACAGATAAATTCATCCCTGCAAGATAAGCCAGGGTTCAATTAACTATTTCAAGGACTGGCTAATTAAAAATATCGTCCACTAGTTCTGTGATGGGTAACCCTAGTTAAGATGAACAGCAAAGACTTTATCTTCTAAAGTCATTCTGAGTTCACCGAGTTCCCTGTGCTCTTCCTGTTAGATGCCTACACCAGCATTTGGCACATGACCAAACAATATACATGCAAGTTTATTTAACAAGGTGACAAAATGTCCTGCTGATGTAATATTGTGAGATAATTAACTTATCTACTTGGAAAATTTTGACCTGCCAAATGTTTCTGGCATTACTGCATGTTCTATTGTAAAAGTGGAACTGATTTCTTTTGACATCAGGCATGGCAAAGTGCTATTGGGGAAAAACACAGTCATTTTAGCATTAAATTTATCCTTGGCATGAGTCATTTTACAAGATATGGCATGGAGAAGGAGAAATAGTGCTATGCATCCCATAATTTTCGTTTCAGAGTATTCCTAGGCAAACTTCTTTACTGTATGTGAAATAATTTGTGGTTAAAAAATTATTTCGGTTTCTGGAAAGTCTTTAAATTCTTGTGTGGAAAAAGATGCCTGTGACCAATCTCTTGTATTTCATTTTAATTATTGTATAGATGCTTGACAATCTTGTGAATATATCTAGTTAAAGTAGATTTCGTTAAATTAAACCTTTATACTATATAGACAATTAAGAAATGATAGCCGTGTCTATTTTATACCTTTTTATATTTTTATTTTTGTAACCATTAAAATGCTCATAGCTGTTTAATTACCTGATCATGCAGATGTTGCAAGAGCTGTGTGTTGTACATTTCTGACTAAACAGAAATTATTCTTTATACATTATTTTAGCAATTTGCTAAAGTCAAACATACCAAAGTCGAGTCATTTTGCTCTTTGGGCAGCTGGGTGTTTTGAAGCATGACCCCAGGTATTGGTTGCTTTCCATTTGCCCTCGGAACTCAGAGATCCGAGAAACGGGAGCGCGCACTTCCAGCTTCGAAACTCGGAATCTGACTCAGAAACCGAGCTCCGAGGGCAAATGGAACGCACCGTAAAGCTGAACCCTGGTCCTCTTCCTGCATCAGTCCTTTCTTGAAAGTCACCTGACTGCACCTGTGCATTCGCCGTTCCAACACATTGGCTTGCAGGGCCACCGGGGGGGGGTTATAAACTACTGCCAGCCCATCATCATGGCTGCACTCACAAGCTGCCCAACCGTGATCAATTCTACCACCAAGAGCTATCATTTTTAAAACAATACATTTATGCTAATGTGATGCCATTGATTAAGCACTCTCTGGGGCAGTAAGAGAGAGTGAAAGCATAACAGAAACTTCATGACACAGCAGCTCTCCCCTCACCTCAGGTATCTGAGCATGAAGTGTTATGGCAACTTTTTTTGTATGAATGAAGGCCAGCATTCATAGATTTCAGAGGCATATTTTAGGCCGCCATTAACGGTCGAATGGGGATAACGAAGGAATGAGAGCTGCGTGCTTTTGCTCGGTGTGCGTACAGCAGTCTTCTGAATTCCCTGTGTCTGCTCCCTGGATATTTTTTTTTTTGCTGCAGCGCCATCTCATATCACCTGGTTCAAGCCCATGGAGTTTGGCCGCTGGATTGAGGGTTGAGCTACACGGGAAAACTGACACACATAGAGGCCGCAGAAGCACTACAGTGCAGAGGAAGGACTACTGTGTGTGAAGCATATTTGCAAATCTGACAAAAGGAGAAAAGAGGAGCTGCCCTGCTCATGAGGCAAACTGCACACTAATCATGCTTCTGAGCAGACAGCGATGGCACAGGTGCCTCATGCACCTTCCTCTTCCTGCATTTATCCTGTCTGTCATTGTAATAGTTTACTCCACCGACCTGCAGGAACTTGTTACACCACATCATATGATCAATGGCAGCACGGGAGATATATTCCAAAGCAATTTGCTTAAATAGGCTGTTTCACAATATGTATCAGTTGTGCTCAGCTGTGAAGAAAACTAGAGAAAAGGATGTGTGTGTGTGGTGCAAAAGCAAGTGCCTTCTTCAGTGTATGTATGACTGTGTATCCCAATTCTATTTAAGTGGGAAAATCTTTTTTAATCTTCCCACCAGAGAGCTGTATGTAGTGTGTGTGTGTGTATGTGTATGTGTGTGTGGTCCAGGTATTCCTTACCTTATGGGGACCCAATGTCCCTACAACGTGATGAATACCCATTTGTTGGTCCCCATAAGGGGAGAAACTATTTTCTAAAAATCCGTGACTGCAATGAAAAAACTAAAAAAGCAAAAACCATTGTTCTGGTCCCCACAAAGATCTGTGAATGCGATCAAAAACTGAAAATGCCAAAAGGCTCATATTTAGTTTGGTTAATTATGGTTAGGGTTAGGGCTGGGTAGGGGTTAAGGTCATCATGTTGGGACTTGATGTTTCCCCATAAAAATGCATGGATATAATTACAAACGTGTGTGTGTGTGTCTGTGTGTGTGTGTGTGTGTGTGTGTGTGAGAGAGAGAGAGAGAGAGAGAGAGAGAGAGACAGAGTGGTGCTCAATGCTGCCATCTAGCACCATGTCTAAGAATGTCTGTGAGATGCCTGATTCAAGATGGAGAAAGTGAGAAAGGATTATAACTCAGAGCCAAAGTAAAGCAGCCTCATCCGACGCAGGCAAAAGAATACATCAAGTGTATAATAAATATTTTAAAAACTTAAACTAAAATAATACTGAGCATTTCCTGTACAAATAGTGAGCAGTAAGGGACTGCTTAGGCCAAGGTATTTTCAGGTGAAATTACCACATGTGCAAAACCATCTATTTAGAAAACTGAAAGTCAAACATTAAAATGTATGCGGGCATTTGGTGCTGAGATATTGGCTTGGGTTCAGCTGTGACCTTGTACAGCTCTCTGATCTATGTCCTGATCTCCGCCATCTCCCTGAGATGTGCTGACGAATCGCCCTCTCCGTGTGTCCCGCTCTCACAGAGCGATATATCGCCCTTAAAGCTTGCCTAATGTTTTTAATGTTTTTTGATGCATTATTTACTTGTTGTGCCCTTCAGTGAAGAGAGGCAGACAGTCAAAGATAGAAAGAAGTGACTGACCTCTGTAAATGTTTAAGAATCTGCTTTAGAAACACAGTTTAACAGAAGACAACATATCTCCTCCAATATTCTTTTATGTATTTTCTGATCGTTCCCCTTTTTAATGTCCTCATATGTATAGTTTTAGCAGATTGTTATATGGATGATATTCAAATCTGACTTAAATCCTGAACGCAAGAAAAAAAAAAACATGCAGTACCAAAAGTCAAAAGTCTGGACATGCCTACTGAAAATTATTTGTTCTTCAACAAAATGATGACCCAAAGCACAGCACAATTAAAGGGATGGAGTGCTGGCAGCCAAGGTAGCCACCCTGTGCCCAGAACTTGTGGAGATTCCTTCAAGACTGTTTGAGAAGCATTCCAGGTGGCTACGTCTGCGAGCTGGCTGAAAGAATGCCAAGGTTCTGTTATGCTACCATCAAAACAAAGTGGGGCTGTTTTAAAGTGTCAAAAATTTGGGAAAATTCTCTGATGTTGAATACTTGTCTTGGTCACTGGAAATGGTGCCTCAAGGCCTTTTACTATAAGGTGAATAACAAAAGCAAAAATAGAGACAAATGCATTAAAAACAGGTATGTCAAGTCCTTTAGCTGGTACTGTAGGTACCCAATTTCTGTCATCATGACATGGTTAATGGATGTACTTTGAGAGGTTTTGAGAGCCTTTTGTTAGTGTTGGTGGTGCGGAGTTGCAGGTATAGTCCAACTTCACATAGATCTTTTTATCCATCCTTAGTTCCAATACCTTTCATTCTTTATTCATTGTGTTCCCCGGCCTGGGAACACATGGCTTTGGGACCAGTCTGCCACTCCAGACACATTCTTGTTAAGATGATACCTCAAAATCTGTTTGATGGATCTTTTCCAAACTTTGCAGATGCAATGTAAGGGTGACGAACTGGAGAGGTCAGTGATTCTCAGACAGTGGGATGCAAGAGAATTTTCTGAATATTCTGTAATAAAGTTCATACTATTTTCTCCATCACTAGCTTTCCCATTCAGCAAATTTTATTGGTATCCGTCTTTTAGTCAGTCAGCAAAATGGATCGTGGGGAACTTGGTGAAATTTATTGTAGGGGAATTTTCGTAAAGGTGGGAAACGTGTGCAAGATAGGCTTGTAATAATATTTTTGTTAAACTGCGGTATTTTATCATCATCATGTCCCTTAGCCTTTGTCCTCGTCAGTGGTGGCACATGAAAGAACAGGCACAAATCTGGTGATTATATTAAGACAAGTCAAACAAAGTGCTCCAGCAACACAGGAAAAATGGCCTGACTGTGTATTCAGGCCCCAAGTTTTGTTTTCAACTGTATATATGCGTGTGTGTGTGTGTTCATTTGTGTGTGTCTGAAAAGGAGAATGCCTAACCACGGTTAACCATTCAAAACATGAGTTTAGCAATCAGGCAAGATCAAGTCACTTGTTAGCCAATATTCCTTGTTTTTTGTGGGCAAGGTATTGGTATACTGTAAGTGAAAGAGCCAAGAGTTAAAAGACATTGATTTGTAAATATCGTTCTGGTGGACTGTTGCCAGTCCTGTGTACACACTGTAAATAAACAATGTTCATTTTTTTATCGTGCAATAGGAACATCAGTGCAGTCATGCATTTAAGGGTGTGCTCACACTTTCCTTGTACCGTGGTCGAGCATGATTGCCTAAGTCTTTCAAGAAATGTCATGATTAATGGTCAACCCTGTCCAGTATATTACTCGATGGCTTAGTATTGAAAAATAAAATGCTGTGTCCGATTCTCGAACTACTGTATGGGACACCTTTATATTTTCTGGACCATGTGATCTACCTGTCCTGAAGGTGTGCATTTTGGAGTAGACCAAATATAACGACACAGTGAGGAAAAGCCATCAGATTCTGAAAAGACTGATTGATGCAATTTAATTCTTAGGTCGTCAGGAGCTAGCATTTTGGGCATGTGATGACAGTGAAAAATCTGACAGCAAAGGTCACTATAGATGTGCTTTCCCACTGTGACAATCTTCTCTTTTGTTGGTGTGCTTGCCTTGCAATGCAACGTAGAGCAAAACAGTAATGTCATACTGGGTAACCTATTTGTCAAAATTGATGGCAAATGCAAAAAAACTACCTGATACACAAATATGTAAATTGTAAGTAAATGACCACAAAGCATAGTTTTGTGCAAGTAAATGTGGTATCATAAAAACTATACTGTCCGTGCACTTCCGCTTCTGGCTTTGCAATCACATTTTCTTTAGAGAACAACACAAATAACTATTTAAATTTAGAGTTAATTCAAGAGCAGATTGGGAGTGTGGGAGGAGTGGGGATTAGAAAGGTGGAGTAAGTGACAAGGGTGTCCCTGGAATGTATTACCATTATAGTTTCACTATAAAACGTTCATAAGCTTTCTGCCACCACAGATTGTTATGCTCTCTCTGTAAGATATAATATGCTTTGATTTTCTTCTTCTACAACCTTCATTCCAAAGAAGTTGGAACGCTGTGTAAAATGTAGATAAAAACTGAATGCAATGATATACAAATATTGTAATATAAACCTGTATTTAATTGAAAATAGAACAAAGACAACGTATCAAATGTTGAAGCTGAGAAATTCTATTGTTTTATGACACATATATGCTCGGTTTGAATTTGATGCCAGCAGCACATTTCAAAAAAGTTGGGACAGGGTTATGTTTACCTCTGTGTTGCATCATCTCTTCTTTTAACAACATTCTGTAAATGTTCGGAAACTGAGGAGACCAGTTGCTGGAGTTTTGAAGGTGAAATGTTGTCCCATTCTTGCTTGATGCAGGATTTTAACGGCACAACAGTTTGGAGTCTGCTTTGTCATATTTTTAATTTCATGACGAGTCTAATGCTTTCAATGGATGATTGGTCTGGACTGCTGGCAGGCCAGCCTAGCACCCGGACTCATCTGCTATGGAGCCATGCTGTTGTAATACTCATTGAATGTAGATTGGCATTTATTTTGCAAAAATATTCAAGGCCTTCTCTGAAAAAGCCTTTATATATCATTATTGGTCTCTATCAAGATGTGCAAGCTACCCAAGAAATGGGCACTAATGCACCCCCACACCATCACGGATGCGGTGTTGGTTTTACAAAAATAATTTAAAATTTTGATTTGTCAGACCACAGGACAATTTTCAGTTTGGTTCAGTCCATCTTAAATGACCTCGGGCCCAGAGAAGTCAGAGGCATTTCTGGATCATGTTTAGATACAGTATCTCCTTGCGTGGTAGAAGTTTTATTCTGCATTTGTGGATGTGGTGACAAACCTTCACACACAGTAGTTTTCGGAAGTGTTGCTGAGCCCATGCAGTGATTTCCACTGTAGAATCGTGTCTGTTTTTAATGCAGTGCCGCCTGAGGACCCGAAGATCACAGCTGTCCAATATTGGTTTCAAGATTTCTCTCACTTCTTTGAATCTTTTAATGATATTATTCAGGGTAGATAATGGGATTCCCGAATTCTTTGCAATATTACACTGAGGAACATTATTCTTAAATTGTTGCATTATTTGCCCACGCAGTCTTTCACAGCGTGGTGAATCTTTCCCCATCTTCAGTCCACAGAAACTCTACCACGCTGGGAGGCTCTTTTTATACCCAGTCATATTACTGACTTGTTACCAATTAACCTAATAAGTTGTGAGATATTCAACCTGGTGTTTTGTTTTAGCATCACATAACTTTTCCAGTATTTTGTTGCCCCCGTCCCAACTTTTTTGAAATGTGTTGCTGGCATCAAATTCAAATTGAGCATATATTTGTCATAAAACAGTAGAATTTCAACATTTCACAGTTTCAACATTTCATATGTTGTCTGTGTTCTATTTTAAATTAAATACGGGTTTATATGGTTTGCAAAGCATTGCATTTTACATGCTTTTTTGGAAACGGAGCTGTATTTTCTATTTCTGTCCTTGCACACCCCCCAGCCGAGCTGCTCTCTGCCCATGAATGGCTATCCGGGTCGCCAAACACCTCAGTGCCCCCACCCCTCCCTCCCCCCCACAGCCACATGGCGAATGACATTATTAAAAATTGATTGGCAGCAAGCGTTGTGTGGCGCTCATGTATTATTTGAGGCTCGAGTCGGCAGGAAGCGGTTGCATCTAACACCAGGGAAATGAAGCGATAGCAGTTCTGGGAGACACACACGCTGCATTATGGCTCTATACCCAAACACACACGCTGCAGCATGGCCCTATACCCAAACACACACGCTGCATGATGGCTCTATACCCAAACACACATGCTGCAGCATGGCCCTAT
>JAODJX010000119.1:25467818-25492261 GCA_026776945.1 Isichthys henryi | reverse complement strand
GTGCCCTGTGATGGGCTGGCCCCCCATCCTGGGTTGTTCCCTGCCTCGTGCCCATTGCTTCTGGGATAGGCTCCGGAGCCCCCGCGACCCAGTAAGGATAAGCGGTTTGGAAAATGGATGGATAGATAATAGCAGTAAACGCAGTGTTCTCTGAACTGAAGATGGACATCCCTGAGGATTCCCCGCAGTCCTACACGATTGCTTCCCAAGTTCATTTCTTGGTAATGACCCCCTGCTGTTTGTTCCAGAAGACAGAAAACTCTTTGTGGGCATGCTCAATAAGCAGCAGTCTGAGGATGATGTACGGCGTCTGTTTGAGTCCTTCGGGAACATCGAGGAGTGCACCATTCTAAGGGGGCCTGATGGAAACAGCAAAGGTAAGCGAGTGCCACCCATCTCCGGTGCCCATATTTTCTGTCAAGGGATATTCCTTATTTGTTATCTCTCTTTTATCTTCTTTAAAAAATTTTTGTTGTTTTTAATATTTTTTTTCTTTTTTTAATTTGACCTTATGGCATGCATCTCTAGAAGTATTAATGTTCATAAGTATGCATACATCCTGTGCACATTGTCACCCTGTGCTACTCAGGCTGTGCCTTTGTTAAATACTCTTCTCACGCTGAGGCTCAGGCAGCTATCAGCGCCCTGCACGGCAGCCAGACCATGCCGGTGAGTATAGATAGTAACAGTCACACTCTGAGGTGCTCTCAACCTCGTGACTATTATACCCATTGAATAACTGTAGCAGTTGTTTGACCAGTATTTATATCCGGACTTGGCTGTGTTAACCGCTTCCCTCAGTGGGTCAGGGGGATGCATCACCATGGAGAATAGCATGGGTGTGGCCCGACCGGTCGTGACTAGTGCCCCGTGTGCACTCTGCGTGCTCACATGCATGTTTCTGCATCAGGGTGCCTCCTCCAGTCTAGTGGTCAAGTTCGCGGACACAGACAAAGAGCGAACCCTGCGACGCATGCAACAGATGGCAGGACAGATGGGCATCTTCAGCCCCATGGCGCTACAGTTCGGGGCCTACGGTGCCTACGCCCAGGCAGTAAGTGAAGGAGCCAGGGCTGCCCTTCGGCCTACTCCTCTAAGCCAGTCTGTTACCACCACCATCATCCTCATCATCATCATCACTTTCTGCTAGCCAAGGCGTGTGAACCATTCTTCCTGCATTTATATATTTACCAAAAACATGTGCTGCGTTTGATGCTGAGTACTACACACTAAACACTTATTCAGAAAAGTAGACAGTACTGTTCTCCCACGTTCCCAGACTGGCTTTACAACAGTGAATAAACCCCTCTAAACTTATTTTCAGGAAAAGGCACCATTGAAATATTTTTAAGTGTTTTCGATATAAACAAAACACAGAATAATAGTAATGATCAGATCACTTATTAAAATGTTTTTCTTACACTTTTCTTACAACTTTCTGTTTCTGTCTTCCCATATCACAGAGCAGATTATGTGTAATGGCTATGAATTTTGTTTGCTCTTTATAATGCACCTGTATAGGTGATTGTGTTTTTAAAAAGTTTTTTCCATTTCATGGTTGTGAAGTTTTCACCACTGCAGAAGTTGTGTTTGTCAGCAGAGACGAGTGTCCATATTTAGGGCTTGCTATTGCCATGATGGCATGACAGCCTAAACAGCTCCATATCCTGACGACGCATTTCCGGGGACGTAACTAACCCCCCCCCCCCCCTCCCTTTTTATAGCAGGTCCAGCAGCAGGCTGCGCTGATGGCGTCAGTGGGTCAGGGGGGCTACCTGAGCCCCATGGCTGCTTTCGCTGCCGCCCAGATGCAGCACATGGCCACCATTAATGGACTGCCTGCAGGACCCCTGACCCCCACCTCAGGTGCCCCCTCTCTGCCTGCACCAAGAAAGTCACTTTCACTTCAGTCCCTACATTTCTCTTTATGATACTTAACCCTTTCTTATTTGTTCTTATCCTCTCTTTTCCCCCCTTCTCCCTCCATTCTCTTCCCTTTTGTTTTACATCCTCCTTTTGTTTGTTTGTTTGTTTGTTTGTTTTGTTTGTCCCCTACCCTTTCTCCCATCCTTGCTCTTCCTGTGTCAAGGTGGCAGTACACCTCCAGGCATTGCTCCCCCAGCAGTGACCAGCATACCATCCCCCATCAGTGTCAATGGCTTCACTGGGTTACCCCCACCCCAGGCGAATGGGCAGCCTCCCGCTGAGGCTGTTTTCACCAATGGGATTCACCCATATCCTGGTGAGTTTCAATGCTCCACGGCTGCCGGTTAGATTATAACACACTCCATGTGTATTCTCAGTGTGAGTCTGCAAAATAACTCAAAGAAAATTCCAGAACCTAAAAAGTCAATAGCAAATCCGGCACAAGAAATGTCACAATATTTGTTCATGATTATGTGTGAGAGGGATTGCACAGCTCCACACTTGGTGTTTAGTTCTGGAGAGAGAGAACCAGACATGGGAGAAGTTGAGATCTGGCTGTTTGTCTATCATACTTGGCAGAGCAACTAAGTCTAGTTTAGTCCATATGACCATAGTAGCTCATAAGTATCAAGGCCATTTGGACATTCAATCCAAATTGACAAAACTCTTTTTAATGGCTTCTGCTTGTTCTGGGGATGCACAGTTTAATGGCAATCAGTCGCGTTATGTATGGTCAAGTTTCCATGTTGCTGGCAGTTCTGCATTGCTTGTCGTCTGTCTGTCCACTGTGCACCACAAAGGAGGAAATGCTTGTCCAATGTCTCACAGTTTTGCAGGAGATCATATTTAGAGAGGACTCGGAGAAGGGCGACGTGGGCGTGGCCCAGCGGAGTTGTTTTGGGGTTCAGGGGAGCTGCTTCCTGTCCTCCCTAAATGAAGGTACCCACCCCCCTACCGCGCTCCCAAGACTTGGCCAGTTTCTGTTGTCACCCTTCACCCATCTGGTGGTAGCATTATTGCAGTGGAGTATTGGTGTGTATTGTTTCTCTGATTTGTAGTTTTGTCCTTTTAGAATGTGCATAATAGTGTCCTTCTGTTACAAATCACTATATTATCGTGGTGTGTTGTTAGTCATGTTCAGAACTGTTTTTTTGTTGTCACTGTATGGCCATTTGACCATGGCATCCGCAATGTAGCTCCCGTATGTTCTAGTGACAGTGCAAGTGCAAGCACATCTTTTCAGGCTAATGCTCAAGATTTTAATGATTCTGTATTGTATCTAGATCTGCCGTAACAAAAATAACCAGCATCACAACCTTAAATGAGTTAAACTGTGGATCAGCATGTGAATAAAAATAATCCAAAATGCTTGTTGTTCAACTCCATAGAGACGGAGAACTATGACATCTGTAACATCTAGTGTTTTAGTAAGAATCGGTAGCTGCAGTGCAGTGCCTGTTTGATATGTTGTGTGGAGATGTGCATTCTTACTCTGGAAGTGCATTTGTGCCAGGTTGTTGCTGAAACATTCCTCAGACCCGTTTCATGGATGCCTGTCTCACCCTCCAGCTGTTTAGGCTTTAGCTTCACACAGAGCCATAGACTAGCTGTGTATCTCGCCCTCAGTCTGTTCGAGAAAATGTTGGAGAGACAGGATGTCCTGATCCCCAGCTTCACACAGAGCCATAGTCCAGCCCGCAGGTCTCTTCCTCAGTTTGTTTGGGGAAGTATTGAAGAGAAAGGATGTCCTGAACTCTATCTTCACACAGAGCCATAGACCAGCTCACCTGTCTCACCTTCCGACTGTTTGGGGTAGTGTTGAGAAGACAGGAGGTCCTGAGCTGCGGTCTCACAAAGAGCAGTAGACCAAGCCACCTGTCTCACCCTCAGTTTGTTTGGGGAAGTATTGGAGAGACAGGATGTCCTGAGCTCCAGCCTCACACAGAGCTGTAGACCAGCCCGCCTGTCTCACTCTCAGTCTGCTTCCTGCCTGTAATCTTGCTTCTCTGTCTTTCTTTCTGTCTCTGAGTAGCACAGAGTCCCACTGCACCTGACCCACTACAGCAGGCCTATGCAGGCGTCCAGCAATACGCAGGTGTGTCTGTGTGTGTGTGGATTAAGTTTATGCTACATTGTGGGGACCATTTTTCAGGTCCCCACAAACATTAGTGAATGCAATCAAAAAAGTAAAAATGCCAAAAGTCTTGTATTTTGGTTGGTTACTTGTGGTATGGCTGGGTAGGGGTTAAGCTCGTCATGTTGTGATTACAGTTTTCCCCATAGAAATAAACGGAGAGTCCCCACAAAGATAACTACAAAGCTCTGTGTGTGTGTGTGTGTGTGTGTGTGTGTGTGTGGTACCTGTTGGATATAGACCCTTTGTCTCTCTGTCTCAGCAGCCTATCCTGCTGCATATGGACAGATAAGCCAGACTTTTCCCCAGGCTCCTGCAATCATCCCTCAACAGCAGAGAGAAGGTGAAGAGACCTGCAGCACCCTGTACATGCACACACACATACATGCACACACACATACACACACACACACACACATTTACATACACACACCCTCATGTGAATATAAACATATCTGTTCGTCTTCATTGTACCTCTAGTCCTTTGTTCTCTTCCTTTTCATCCGCCTCTCTCTCCACTGTTACTGCTGCCCATGTTTCTTTTCTCTCCTTTCCCCACTCTATCCATTTTTCTCTTCTCTACCACCCATACTTCTCACACTCCGCTCTTCTCAGTTTCATTTTCTGTTTTCTCTTTCACTGTTCTGTCCTGACCCCCAACTTCCCTCACTCTCTGTCTTTCTCTCCCTCTTTCTCCTTCTCTTCTCTGCTCTTGTCTTTCTCTGTGTCCCTCTCTCTATCCCTCCAGGGCCAGAGGGGTGTAACCTGTTTATCTACCACCTCCCTCAGGAGTTTGGGGACGGCGAGCTCATGCAGATGTTCCTGCCTTTCGGTAATGTCATCTCCTCCAAAGTGTTTGTGGATCGGGCGACAAACCAAAGTAAATGCTTTGGTGGGTAAAAACCATAAAAACCCGTAAAGACACTTATTGCACTAATAACTTTTCACTTCACTCTAGCACAGCCCAGATTTATGCAAGCAAACTGAACTGACAGAAAACCACAGGACATTCTGTAGGGAAGAGAGGAATGGACAAGCCTACAGAACATGCGGCCAGATTAGATACTGGTGTCAATTTTAACGAGGGACAGTTTTCAGTGTGCCGGTATAGAGTCTGCCAAAATTTTGCAGATTTCAGAACAGCTAGAGTGTTTAACTAGCACTCACAGCTTCCAATTAACTTCAACGATAACAGCAATGACAGCAATCTGGACCGTAAAGTCAAAGAAATGCCAAAAGCAATAATAAAGCATTGAGTCACTATGCATTATGAATGTATTATGGAAACATATAGGAACAGAGACTCTGGGCTAAAGGAGAGGAGCAACGTTTGATTAACGTGTCAGATTTCATTGCTACCACAGATTCTGTTGTGAAATTTATTGAAGTAGTAATATGTTATCATGTTGTGTCATGTCCCATGACATTCTGTTTCAGTATCTGTCTCCTGTATATGAAACATGACATTAGGTTTCTGATGGGAAGATGCTGCAAATATAGTACATTCTGAATCTTTTATGAGTTGTGGAAGTAACACTTTCCAGTTTTGCATGGATGTTCCTTGAATGATTAATCAGCTTTTCAAAACAAATATACTTACATGCCGAATATTTTCTGAGTGATATGAACATGAGCAATTTTTTATTACAATATTATTACTATTACTCTTAATATCATTACTGTGCTGTACTATTGAAACAGGTTAATGCTCTAAAAGGCAACCCCCGTGCAGTATTGCGGTTGTACAAATATGCTTCTATTCTACACTCATTAGTGAGCAAAATTCTGGATCACTTAAAACATTTGAACTTATCATTGGAATTATAATGTTTAACATGTTTTATTTTGTTTGATTGTATTTTATGATGCATGGACTCTTTGCTATACAGAAATCTGGTGTGAGAGTTTCTTTGCTGTTTTGCTAGGAAAATGTACTGCAAATTTTTTGAAAACCCTGAATTCCACCCTTTTTGAAAAGTCAGACACCAGGACAGATTCACAATAAGAAAGCGCAACTGTTCACGTTCTATTCAATTATCATTCTACTCATGCCACTATATTAATCACTGTTATTGTGAGATGAAAATCGCTATAGAACAGATGAAAAAATGAAAATATGGCACTGTACTTAAGTTAGTAAATGACTAATGCTGTTAATTACGCACTATTTTTCAGGTCTTAATTTGATCATTTGATCATCTTTTGGAGTCAATGAGCGTTACATTTATCCATTTACACCAACAATAAGGGTTTTTGTTTGCACTTGAGGGCACTTTTCAAAGAATAGAGGGATGATGTGCTTTCTTATAGCTACACATTTGATCAAAAAGTATTTGGGTGTTGAGGTTATATATATTTTTATTATTATTGCTATTGCTTCTGTTTTTTACTGTGCTTGCGTTATTCATCTGTAATTTGGGAGCGAGTAAAAATAAATCCATAAATCTGATGAGTGACCAAGCAATTAATAATCATGATTTATAAAATATTTATAAAATATTTATTTATGAAATTATGCATGCTAAGAGAAGGAATATAATATAATTTTATGTAATGTTGTGTAATAATGAACATTATACACTGTGTTCCATTGGAACATCAGATTAATGGATTATTTTATCTGGATTTTGTGCAGTAAAGGTGTTTTGCAGGTCAGCCAAACAAGTCACCATAAAAGACATTAAGTCACTAAAGTCATTGATTTATGAGTGAAAATGATGTATATCGTTTGTTAGCAGGGCATCATAAAGGCCAGCAAACATAAGCCCCTAAGGCTTAAAGGGTTATTGTTAAGTTGATGAACCTGAGTATTGTGCTTGGTGAGGGGCTGGAATCCCACATCCTGCCAGCTAGGCAGGTTGGTGTCAGGGTGACAGTGTACTGTGCTTCTAATGTGCTGTGAATGTCATGTGCCGTGATGGTGACTATAGGCCACTGACTGGATATAATGCAAGGCTTCATCATTTATTGCTTCATACCCTTAACACTGATTATGTACAAAACGAAAGAGAACCTGATTTTAAAATTAAAATGACCATTGTCTTTTTCTCTCTTCTCTTCACCACATGTTTTCTGTCTTTCTTTTGGTTTCTTCCTGACCGGTATTTAATTTTTTCTTGTTTTTCCTCTCTCTCTCTTCAATATTCCCTTCGCCTCATTTCTTTGTCTCCATGACTTCTTCTTACTCATAAAACTATTCTTGCATGATCCATACTTCTCTGCCTCATCCTTTGCGTCTCCCCACCTCTCTCCCATTATCTCTGTCTCTCCTCCCTCTCCCCTTCCCTTGTTGCCACCCCCTCCCCCCGATTCTCCGCTACACTGTGGACCTGCAGGCTTTGTGAGCTTTGACAACCCTGCCAGCGCACAGGCTGCCATCCAGTCCATGAATGGGTTTCAGATCGGCATGAAGCGGCTTAAAGTGCAGCTCAAGAGGCCAAAAGATGCCAACCGGCCCTATTGACCCCGAGTGACACCCATCCTGGGGCACATTACTGCCAGAGTACATAGGGACAGACAGGTGGGCCTCCTGCTAATTTGGTTACCTAATTCTGGCACTAGTGCAGTTTATTTAGGGTATGATTGCGAATAACTAAACTAAATGGAATTGGTGGTTTTCAATAAGATCGTCTGGCTACAGAATGAGTGCTTGTCATTCCTGTACCTCGAGTTACAGTTTTATTGTGTGTCGACGACTCTTCATGGAGCAGTCATTAGGATCCGACTTCCAGCCATATCCTTTGGATGCAGGATGGACTATATGGTGTTTCTGATGTTTTCTGCAGAGGTGGAGATTTCAGGTCCAGAGAGTACAAATCCGGACCAGGATTTGGTTTCAACCAACCGGTTGACTATAAAGGGTCACAGTCACAGAGTACTCAACTGGTTGGTTGAAACATAATTCTGGTCCGGATTTGTACTCTCTGGACCTGAAATCTCCACCTCTGGTTTTCAGCGATTTATAGCTACAGGAATATCTCAGGTTAACCTGTGCATAGAACACTTTTGCATTGTTTCAATACTATACCATGAAACATGCACTCCAACCACTCTGTACTTCTGTACATAGTGTTAGTGCAGTTCTTTGGCATCCTTGCCTAACAGAACGTTTGACCCTGGTTCTGTATATGTATCTGTACAAAGCAGACTGCTATAGCAAAGGCCACACATCAAAATGCAAAGGATTATAGCAAATGGGTTTTCAAATGGAAAACAGCCATCAGCGTTAGTATTTCGGTGGTTCTAGAGATCAGCGTGTACATTTAAACTGTGCAGCATACAGATTATTTTTTTTATTCACCTAGGTTTATTGGAGCTGGTGACCACGTTGAAAACACTAAAATACAAACAGAACATACAAAGAACCAAAAGGGGCTGGATTTGAACTGCTGCAGAAAAAGACTGAATCTGAAGATATCAGAGAATCCAGCATAGTGAATACTACCATTGAACTGCTGAGGAGCGGGAAGAGCATCCTCACCGCCTGAAAATATCTCGACTTCTCTGGACCATGCAGAAGCATTCTTGCCATTTTAAAACAAAGATACAAAACAGTGTATACATATATGAAGTGAATCGTGGAGCAGAGTGAAACAAAGACGCCGCTGGCTTATCCTGACTATATTCGCAAGAGAATGTTTAAAGGGAGATGCGCAATTGAGCGCATTGAGAAAATGACGTGATTGAGAAAATAACTTTTTAAAGAATTTTAGAAGATGTTAATAAAAGGAAAAATAACTGCTTTTCTGATATAAAAAAAAAGGAAACTTTTCAAAGGAGTGTGAAATTTCAGGACATAAAACTCAATGCGATTCGGGTTGGCCATCTTTACTCGGAGTGCCTGTCCGTTTCCAGGGGATGCCGCTGCTGCAGCCAGCCGTAGCAACGGTCTCCAGGGAGTCTTACCTGTCATTCCTTAGTTGTTTTAGGGACCAAAGGACCAAACATTTTTATCATGTAAAGACTTTTAAAATATTTGGACCATTGCATCTGTTTTGCTGTTTAAACACATTGAAGAGCTATGTTTAAAAAAGGCAAATGCAAGATTTCCTATATGTGTATATATGCAATGTGTATATATGCATATATACATATATACATACCTATATATTGCTGATATGCTTTTTACACTATTTTAAACTGTTGCCTGTGAGAACACTCACCACACTAGTTTACAGTTACAGCTCAATATCAGAATATTTATTTTTCTGTTCACACTTCCTTTCCAATGGGATATAGGCTGCAGGGGGAGGTTGTGACACTTTTCAGCCTCGTATCAAATAATTTGATATCTGATCATCAAAATATAACAGCATACACATGTGTACAAAGGATATGAACATTTATATTTACAGTACATATATATATAAGTATATATAACAAGTATATACATGCTTAAAGTATTCATATAACAAACACATATATGAATACATATATTTTATCCATAAACCTATATGTGTGTGTGTGGGTGTGCGTGTGTGCGTGCGTGCGTGCGTGCGTGTGTGCGTGTGTTTGTATGTATATAGAACAGCTGTTGAACTTCTCATGTAGAACTGTCTTATGTAGATTTTAGCTAGATTTTGGAACAGTGCTCTGGCAAACAGCTTTTACTAAACTGAGAAGAGATATTCTGGCAGCTTCCAAATGCAGGCATTCTACTCTCTACGGAAAGTCACACACACACACACACACACACATATACATGTGTATGTGTCGTGTGTATATATGAATACCTGTACATATGTGTATAAGCTATTTCAGAATGCAGGAGGCATCTTCTCAGAGGCAGGGGTGAGAGACCCGTGCAGTGCTGGTCCCTTACACTCTGCCCTAAACATATCTTCCTCTTCTTCTTCTTCTTCTCCGATCTGCATACACATACACAGAGCACTGAGACTTGCTGTATTTTAAAACTTGAACCAAAAGGAACATATCATAGGAGCTTTTTTTTTCTCCTGTAGAGATGCATGCTGGGAACCTGTGTCAGCCACCACCACCCCCCCCCACCCCACCACCCCTCACTTGTGGCGAGATCCACTGCCACCTCAAGCACCTGTTGTTAGCCCGGGGGAGGGGGGGGGGGTTCCGTGATGTCACAACTGCAGTGAAGTTCCTTTTATTTTATGACGGAAGGTGGCCTCAGCTTCTGCGGTATGCATCCTTACAAACACAGAAAATAAGCTGGTAAAACTGCTGCATCCCTCTTTGCCTGGTTCCTAAGCCCTCGATCCCTCGTGCCTCCAGCACCTGCACCATCCGCTTCTCCGCCATCACAAGCTGTGGTCCGTCAATGAAAACAATCACCCACTTCAGACCTTCAGATACACATTGTAAATGGACTGACCCTGACTCTCTTTCTATTCAGCTCTATTTCGGGTGACCTGCAGATAATCCAAGCCACATTAGTTCTGGAATCCCCGTTCTTCCACACCACTACCATTCCAGTGTGTCTTTATGCAGGTTAGCCAGACTTCCACAGGAACATGTGGATTTCTGCATATGGGCGTACAGCAACTCTGATGTCACAAATGTCACATCTGAAGAGGATGGGGTTCTACTTTTAGGCCAATGAACTGGGGGCATGTCAAGGAACCTCATTTCACATCAAAGACTCAACAAATCCCTACCGACCCCCCCTCGCCCCGATCAGCTCTACTATGTAACGGCTGCAACTGTTTACAAAAAAAAAGTTTTAAAAAGTTTAAAAATTATTGAGGAACAGAGCTGAGGTTTTATTATATACATAAACTGATGAATATATGTAAATGTTTTTGTTTTTTTGCTGGTTTTTCCCTGTAAATAGGTTTGCATATTTTATAGGACTTTTACTTCTACCTACAAAGACTGGGTATACATAAAACTTTAAATACTTTGAAAAAAACATAAAAGAGTAATGAATTCTAAAAACAGGTAGCAAGGTGTTATGGAGCTGTATGGCATGAAGAAAAGACATTTGATCCAGGTATTCAACAACAGGTCAGTCAGAGAGATCAGTCCAGAGAAAATATGAATCTGTGTGTGCATATCTATTTATTTATCTATCTATTTATTTATTTGTTTGTTTGTCTTTGCATTTTTAGACCACTGTTTCACGTTCCTTTCAAGCTACAGTGTCCTGTTGAAGCATGTGTCTGCGACCAGACTATGGTATGGGTGCCTGTTGTACAGCGGGTGAGATCACTGTGCAGTGCTTCTTACTTTACCCCATCTTACTACAAATACAACTCCTTCAACTACTTCCTTGAAAAAAAAAACTGAGAGTTATCTTCATGAAGAGTTTAAACCCTATTTTAATGTGGCCGAAGATATTTTGAAGAATATCTTTGTGCAGAACATGAAAAACACATAATGCATTAATAAGCTTATTAATTATTTGGTCTTTTCTGGCTTGAGATTTCAAACATCCTGAAAGGCTTTTTTATTATAATTCACATACATGGATTTGTATTTGGCTGTTTGTTTTACATGTGCATATTTGAAGAAAATCGTTAAATGGTGAAGTTCTATTAGTATAATATTTTTATACAGGGAACTTTACACAATCAAATTCACCCACTCCTGAACAGTCAGCTCACAGACCATAGTCTGTTATGCCATCGTATCTTCTCTATATTTCATGGTTGTGTTTAACCTGTGTTCAGCTTCCTTCTGAAAAACCAAATCAGTTCATAGCTGTTGATATGTAATCACATATTGTCTGATGGAATCTGTCTTTAAAAATGATGTACTGCTTCTCCTATGGATGAGTCCTTGGGCTCCAAACACTCACACACACTGTATAGTGTTTACAGGGACAGAAGTATCAAGGAAAAAAAAGACATTTAAAACCAATCACATGGGAATGAGACACATGGGGTCTGTGAGCACCGTTTGTTGAAACCGCCCACTTGTTACCATGAGAGACGCCTCTTGTGATGTCACTCCAGCCCTCAACCCGCCCTCTCTCTGAACTGCCCATTTCCTTTGGTTCCTGGACTTTTAATGTAATTAACTGAATGGCGCCGCGTCTCAGCTTAGCCCCAAATAAAGCACAGTCTAGAATTAAGCCTCGTCACCCCTTGTGATTTCCTGCAACACAGAGTGATTCACAGCTAATCACCAGCACAAAAAACCAAGCTGCTTATACGGTACATATGGTTAAATGAGACTTAAATATCATGTATCTGAAACACACGATTTGAATTAGTCGTTCATGCCATTAAGATTATTTTTCATATATTATTTGTTTTAGCATATTTTGAGCAGGTATGTATTTTGTCTGCGTAAAACCCAAGATCTCTATAGTCTTTCATTAATCCATCAATATTTAAAAAATCAATATTGTCTACTATACACTATATTACCAAAAGGATTGGGACACCTGCCTTTTCACACACATGAACTTTAATGACATCCCATTCTTAATACATAGGTTTTAATATAGAGTTGGTCCAACCTTTGCAGCTATAAAAGCTTCAACTTTTCTGGGAAGGCTGTCCACAAGGTTTAGGAGTGTGTTTATGGGAATTTTTGACCGTTCTTCCAGGAGAGCATTTCTGAGGTCAGGCACAGATGTTGGAAGAGAAGGCCTGGCTCGCAGTCTCTACTCTAATTCATCCCAAAGGTGTTCTATTGGGTTGAGGTCAGGGCTCTGTGCAGGTCAGTCAAGTTCATCCACACCAGACTCACTCATCCATGTCCTTATGGACCTTGCTTTGTGCACTGGTACGCAGTCATGTTGGAACAGGAAGCAGCCATCCCCAAACTGTTCTCACAAAGTTGGGAGCATGAAATTGTTCAAAATGGCTTTGAATGCTGCAGCATTAAGAATTCCTTTCACTGAAACTACATGGCCAAACCCAACCCCTGAAAAACAACGCCCCCCCCCTCCAGCAAACTTCAGTCAGGCAAATGAACACGTCTCCACTCCATTGAGTGGCGCCGTGCTTTACGCCACTGCATCCGATGCTTTGCATTGCACTTGGTGATGTAAGTTTTGGATGTAGCTGCTCGGCCATGAAAACCCATTCCATGAAGTTCTCTATGCACTGTTCTTGAGCTAATCTGAAGGCCACATGAAGTTTGGAGGTCTGTAGGGATCGACTCTGCCGATAGTTGGCAACTTCTACACACTGTGCACCTCAGCATGCGTTGTCCCCGATCTGTGATTTTACGTGGCCTACCACTTCTGAGTTGCTGTTGTTCCCAACTGCTTCCACTTAGTGGTATTTTAACAAACAGTCGACCATGGAATATTTAGCAGCAAGGAAATTTCACGAATGGGCTTATTGCACAGGTTGCATCCTATCATGGTACCAGGCTTGAATTCACTGAAGTCCGGAGAGCAACCTGTTCTTTCACAAATGTTTGTAGAAGCAGTCTGCATGCCTGGGTGCTTGATTTTATACACCTGTGGATATGGATGTGATTGGAACACCTGAATTCAATGATTTGGAGGGGTGTCCCAATACTTCTGGCAATATAGTGTACATACTAAAGTCTATTTATTACAGTATGGCAGATCAGTCTTAACTGCTTCTCCCATTTTAGTAACTAGTCTACTTTTCAAAACATATTTAATAAGAGGGTTTGACTGCCTTACAACAGAATGATCATAATGTCCATAGATCTGTTAGCAACATTCCATTGTAGTGTGCTTCTCCAATTGTATTTGCAATCCTCAGTTAATTCAATTACGTACTTAGTAGCAGATTCTTTTTCCACCTGATCAAACAGTGTTAAGGATTTAAGGATTATGAGAAACTGAAATGACGATCCTCCATGTGAAAGCTGTACTGAATGACACCTTTACTGAAGATCAACCCCGTGTTGCTATTTCTTGCTTTGTAATTCTGCATCATAAACTGTAATACGACAAAACATACCACAGGGCTTGTTTACATGATCCCTATAGCCTTACTGTGCAGAATTTTTTCTGGATGTCTCTAAACAAAATACCTCAGATGAACTGACCACGTAGTTGCTTGCTTTAATTTATTATTATTCAACCAATTAAATAATTAAGAGCTTGAAGTGATGCAGAAGCGAGGAGTCTCTTATGTGTCAGGATGGGGTATTCAGACTACATTAGCTGGTCATTTTACAAATAGCCAGGAAATGCATGAAATCTGGTGCCTATATAGCAGATCACATAATTACTATATTAATGGTTTTGCTCAAAATGAAGGAAATTATCATTTCTGGGATGTTTCATATTATATTCAGGATAAAAAAAAAACGTGAATAAAAACAAGTTTAATGATAAAGTTTTGGGTAAGAAGAAAAGTAATCAAAAACCATTTCAAGGTAACCAAAAAGAGTACAAACATAATTCACTGATACCATCTTCAGACTCTAGAACACCCAGTGATTTTCAATTAGTGAGAAATGTACACAAAATGGGTACACCGCTTTAGAGTAAACCACTGGGTACACCGCTTTAGAGTAAACCACTGGGTACACCGCTTTAGAGTAAATCCTTGGACTGCTCATCATTTTTCCCTGATAAACGGCAAAGCTGAGAATAAGGACGCAAGTCAATACATGTAGGTGATCAGTTCAAAAGTGTCTAGCACATCTGCAGGCTGCGTGGAGATTCAAGGCTATAGGCTGCCAGTCTCTGTGTAGCAGACAAGAGGCAGCTGTTCACTGTGACGGGGAGGGAGGAGCATTTTTTGTGTTAACAGATGAAGAAGATCTCCTCCAGAAGTTGACTCTCCTCTGGGTCCTCCTGCATGCTGTGCTGTGGAGGTCGAGGAGGGGCAAACGAAGCTGAAGCAGGCAGGCCCCGCACTCCACTGGCAATGGAAGGCTGCTTCAGAAGCTGCCGGGTAAGGAACCCCGGGGAGTCCCTCCCCGACATGGGGCTTATCACTTCCAGCAATTCAATCAGGGAGGAGTCCAAACTGCAAGGCTGCGTGATGTGTAGTGAGCTGCAGGGGCAGTATAAAAAAAAAATTAACAATCCAGCTTCAGTTTATCACTCAAATTCACATTATAAAGAAATACAGAAAGCACGTCGGCATATTTAATTAGACGCATCGTAGCCAGATGAAATGCCTGTAGATTACATGATGAATTCTTTTAAATTGGCTTTGGGAGAATCAGATTCTTGACATGCAAAGGGAGCCAATTTGAACTAGAATGAGAGCAAGAGATGGAATGTTAACCAGGTCTGTGACCTTAGGGACATTTCACTGCTGGTCGGCTGGGCCCAGCCGGTAGCGCAGGCTGGATCGGACTTCTCCATGAAGGAAGAGAGGAATTGACTCTTAATCCATTTTTTGATGGCAGAGAACAAGATGATGGACATGTGAAAACTATGGAGCACCAGTAGCAGAATGAGCACATGTTCCCGAATGAGTATTGTCACCGTAGCAGAATAAATCTTGTATAATAGACCACAATTTAAGACGAACAACCCCTTCTAATGCAGTCCACTGCTGCATGTAGAAGTAAAACCCCAAAATGTTATATTGTATTGAGAAGCCTTCAGCATATCTATCTGTCACACAATATACAACACTACATTCAGACACAATCTTACATTCGTCCCATAATAGTCCATAATACGCACTAGCTTTGATTTTCAATGCTTTCTAGGGCCTGCTCAGGTCACCTAACATGCCATTTAATCTGGCACGTAGCATTTAAAATAAACGTCCGTGTCTTCTGGGGGCAGAGTGTAACTCTGTAGTAGTTAGGGATCTGTGCTGTTGGGCCCTGAGGCCCTCTGTGGATGACCCCTGCTCTCTGATCTCTCTTCATTTGTATGTCTCTTTGCGGCAAAGAGATCTGCTAAATAAATAACTGCAAATTGCAGAGGTATCCATTACAAACAGCAGAAATACACCCAGTCCTGGAGTAGCCTGGCCCAAGAGATTCACCCAGGAATCCTACAAGTCATTACAGGTGCGGTGGAAAACACAGAACTTACTTACAGGTCGTCCTGTGGAAATATGCATGAATAAAAAGAGAATGAATAAATAAATGAATAGTAAGATAAAGCTAATAGAGATTCAAACCAGCAGTCTAGCTCCTTGATAAATTATTCAGTAAGTACACAGACGGACAAGCATGTTTCAGATTTAAAACATGAACTCTACAGCCGTGCAGCTCAGATGTTGCTAACACGATTCCCTGCTCATTTTAAGCAGGGCTCATTTGCATTTCGCATTCCTGGATTGCCGATGATGCAGGGTATGAATGTATAAAGGACTTCCAGAGATAATATGAACACATGAATGCAGAGGCAAGCACACTAACACACCTGCCACTGTATTAGGTCTCTTCCCAAAACAAAGATCTACAAAATAAGGCTGATGTGTATAAAAAACATTTCCCCCTTTATTCCGGTAGAACTGCGCGATTTTCGAAATATTATTTACTCAGTACAGGGTTATCGATAGAGGTGAAGAAAACGATTTAACAAATCAGGACAGAACAGCATCACCAGACGACAAATATTGGTGCGAAAGGTTGTAAGCACCAAAAATTAAACAAAGCAAATCTATGTCTGTGGGCATGGCGGTATCAGTGCAGATGGGGGGAGGGGGGGGCATCAGCCTGGCTCGCTTTCTGAAATTTGAACATTTGCATTTTTATTTGTTGATTTATTTAACAGACAGCCCTCTCAAACAGCCATCCATCACCAGATGACACAGCCAATATGAATAATGCATCTCCTACAGGGAGCTGGAATCTATAACAAGACAAGGGGTCCACAATTTGAGTGGGGGAGTTCACACCGGGGGAGATTATGGGAGGAAGAATACTGATGGCCCTGGCAGCAAAACATTTAGCCAGGGTGTTTAGTGCTTTCCTCACGGCTCGGGTTTGTGTGGCCGTGAGACAGGATTGCTTTAACAGACACTGCCCTCTTTATGTGCCAGGCATTACTCTCTCCTGTGCTGTTCAGCAATCACTGACCTCAGGGTTAGACGGCATCTCACAGGGACCTACAAGGAGGCATTCTGAGCAACTCAAAAAGCTAAACGCTACATCTAAATCCATGTTTATTATACCGCATCATAACAACAACGTTCACAAAGGTAATCCTTTAACTAAAGAGACTATATTTTGTTGCATTTATTATTTGCTAAATTATTACTTTATAAGGGAAATCCAGAGGCCTTCAGAAAGCACCTCTCTCATTAAATAGTGGCAGTGATAATACTGGAATAAAAAATCTACAGCGTTTCTTAAATACTGATTTGCATACACACCACCATATGAAAAGCAGCGGTCTGAGACTTTTGACTGGTAGTGTTTATAACAGCCAAACAAGCATTAGGATTACAGAGTTTGGATTGTGCTTTTAAAAATAAAGATAAAGATATCGGCATTCGCCATAACTGCCCAAGGCAAATACCGCTAAACATCAGTATGCCACTGCATACTGCAGTTGAGTTCGCGCTTCAATTTAATTTGTTTCAATTTAATCTATTCACGTTTTAACATTTTACATTCTAATTTTGCAACAAGTAATATTCATTTCCATAGAAAATGAGACATTTTGTTCCATACTCCTTGCACATTTCTTCATGTGTATCTGGAATGTGGCATTAATTGAATATTATTGGAATAATAACTGACAATATTCTGTCAGAAATGTCCATTCTTATACTATAGCAGCTGCCAGTCTGACTGCAGCTGTGTCAAGCACTATGCATACAGTCTGCCTAACATAAGTCAATCTCTATAAAAACACATTTTTATATTTGTCACTTCTGAGGATTCCCTTTGTGTGTGTGTGTGTGTGTGTGCGCACGTTTGCATAGACCACATTTGAGGAGCAAATTGTCTCCAAAGTGTAGTAAAACCTGAAATTTCCCTACTTTTGGGGACATTTTTGAGGTTCCCACTTGGATAATCTCAGTTTTATAAAAATCTGTGAATGCAATCAAAAAAGTAAAAATGCAAAAAAAAAAAAAAAGCCTTGTATTTGGGTTGGTTACTCATGGTTAAGGTTAGGGATGGGTAGGGGTTAAGGTTGTTGTGATTGGGATTGGGATTAGGGTTTTTCCCATAGAAATGAATGGACAGTCCTCATTTAGATAAGTACACCAACATGGGTGTGTGTGTGTGTTTCGCAGTGAGCATTAGATACGGGGTTTATAACAGTTAAGCCCAGTACCCAGCAGGCCTATGGAAGACGGCCTTTAGCGGTTACCCTGCTCAGGGGTGGAGAAGGAGGAAATGATACATTTATCAATATTAAATATCCCAAAATGCCCAGCCAATGGCTGGAAGGGCTACAGCTCACAGGTCTTTGCCAGCCTGCTTGGCCTTCCAGCATCTGCTGTGAAGAAGCCCTTTAAAATGACACACTGCACTGATCCTCCAACCCCCCTGTAATGAATAATGCAGCACTGCACCACTGTAAACCACAATCTGATATTAATCACACACCGATACATAAACGGAATTTCTTCAGTGCTTATTAGAAGGAATCACGTTGTGTGGCTGGTGTTCTAAGCTAGAGCCGTGCAGCCAAGGCCTGGGAGGTAATTAGCCTTTGAGGGCCTTTTCCATTTATAGTCACAAGGGGGCGGAAGTGCAGGGACAGTACTGCAATCTGCTGAGAAACACATCACTGTACTAGGCTTGTATTTTACAGCCGGACAGAAAATGGTAAAAGGTAACACATGTATGGAAAACCCAGAATACAGCGTCAGATCCTGGCAAGTCAATTGCTTCCAGATTGGGAAAATGCAGAAACTGCTTGTAACAGAATTCTTTTTTTTTTTTTTTTTACTCAAACATATTTTTTTTCCTACATGTAAACCAAAACAACATTTAAAACTATTGTAGAATAATAAAAATGCTGCAACAATCAAAAGGAATGTTTGCTAATACTCAGTCCAGAAAATCACAAGAGAAAAGTACTGCAGAATAAATAAAGAGAAACTGCATTTCAGACACCTCACTCTTATAGTAATTACCTGTGCTCTTCAAGGGGAAATGGGTAAAGGGGTAAAGGTAATACATTACCTTTGCCTTTCTTTCAGAGAGATACGCAGCAGATTATGATTCATCCTCATCACTGGAGGAGGGACTCGGCTTATTCAATTGCAGCCACTGCTGGACTCGAGTCGGCAGTTAATGGCACCTGGAGGCTGCCAGGCAGCTCCATAGCAAAGCCGTCATTGGCCCCATCAGATGGCCCCACCACTGCATTCACAGCTTGCACATTGTCTTTATCCCTCATTCTCCCCTCTTTCAGATACACTAGAAAATGAGTCAGCCGCACACAGTAACACGCCAGACTACGCACTTTGTTGATCTGCTTGGAATACTAAATGTACTTACATGAGAACTACAATGCCTGCAGTGAGGCAGGCACTAGATTTCACTAGGTATTACCTTACAAGAGTACTTAATAAAATCCTATTTTAGGGACCAGTTGATGACTCACTGCAGTATAGAAGAGGGAACAGAGTTTCATCCGTGTTACAAAGAAAGAACTTTTTAATGCAGCTTATGGATGGTCTTCAAACTCAAGTAAAGCCTGTGTGTGAAGTAACAATACTAATCACCGAGCAGCCGGGCCTTCAGGTACATAATCATACCAAAAGTACAGCATGTACAGCTCTCCGAGCAGAATGGAAGGCATCTCTAACGTAACGGGGAAAGTTTTTTGGCATAGAAATGATTCTACACTTCACTCTTGTTCACTATTCTACAATAGGCACAACAAGGTGCCAAGCTCTATTGGTTCAGCAGTGCAATGAAGGGTAAGCTTTTATTTAGGCGGCAGCTCTGATCAATATCTTCACCCGCACCGACGATTTGCAGAGTGAGGCCAGAGCGGGAATAGCGGGTACTTACCGGCTGCGGGGGGTCTCATCCACTGCAGAAGGAACAGACTGGAGCTGGACACTGGACTCCACAGGAGAGGGGGCAGCATGCTTAGTGGGCAGGGTCACGGCCCCTGAACATCCTATAAGATACTGCATTACTGCGTGGCTGGTCATTTAAAGGGGAATTTCAAGCAGAAAAGGGAGGAAATCCCAAGAACACAGTGGAGGCGAGTAAACACAGATGAAAACTAATTGTTTCCTGGAGTGAATCAACCTCTGACATCAGTATATTACAGTTTTGTTCTGATTCATGTTAAATCAGAACAAAACCCTGAAGCATTAAATTTATGCACCAGGCAAACATCATTATTTTCCTGATCTCAACAACCAGCATACGCACTCCTGAATGACTTCCATCAATCAATGTTTACATAAATTCCCATTACAGGAAACGTGGCAGGCACTGTATGAAAACTACTCAGTGTCATTGCATTCAGTTTCACAGAAAAATAATCAGATGCTCTGGGCGCTACAGAACATTCTTATATTTTTGTTTCTAACTGTTGTACAGTTCTCAGGAACTGTTTCATGATCACAGCAGGGTGCACATTTTCCTGAAATGGGACGGCAGTTAGGAATCCAGAAAGGCAGGAGTAAAGTAAATCTGCAGTGTAAATCTTAGGATCTGCATGTGCTTCAACGTCAATTAAAAGGCCAATTACAGCAAAGTAATATGTATGGCTTGTCACGCCGCTCTGTACATACCCCCTGAATGCAGAAACTGGTCCAAAGGGTGGGACATGGCGCCTTTGTCAGTGGCTGGCTGACCCGCTGTGCCAACAGGCAAAACCCGGACATCCATCTGACAGCTCAAATCACTGCAAACAGAGCAAGGCCTTCCATGAAATAATCACAAACATGTCCGCACACCCCCCCCCCCTTTTCCTTCATCCCCATCTAATTCCTCATAGCTACACTGAAGCCTGGGATTCCTGTGAAAAGGACCCCCCCAGATAAGCCCCCACAGGTAAAAGCCCAGCAGCTCACAGGCTGAAGAGACTCTGAATTATTCAGCACTGCTTTGTCAGGCAAGATTCCTTCAGGGAGAAAACTCATTTTAAACACCTTTAATTCCTCCTAATTATGCCAGAGCGGAGCATTAATCAAGTGCTGGGCGACATGAAGCAATGACAGCCTGTCAGAATGCTGACTTCTTCACTAAGCTGGAGAGAGAAGCCCACACGCCAGCAGCACTGAGCACGTGTGGACAGGAGACAGGCGTCGGGCGCAGTGCGGACGCGCCAGATTACACACGCAGGTTTCCACACCAAAACCCTCTTCTTGCTGCTCCTGACATAATACTAAACAACAGAAGTATTTTTCCGGTTCTTCGACTAAAACATGTTCATAACAGAACTGGTTGTTTGTGTTTGCTAGACTTAACAAGCAGTGTAGGACAGCTGTACTCAGAAATGTAGTTTGTGAAAAGGCGTGACAGCGTGCGGCGTGCAGACATTCGCCGTCTTACCCGCGTGGGGTGTTTTTCTTCTGCAGCTCCAGCCCATTCGAGACACTGTCGGATTCCCCCACTGGAACATCTGGCAACCTGGGGTACGGTGAGACTAGAGGTGATACCGACAGAGCCATCTTCATGGCTGCAATGAGGTAACAAACCTGCGCTTACCTGCTGTGCTCGAGGCGAGACTGACGCAGCCGCTGCTTCTGTTGGAGTAAGCGTTCTTCCTGCTGAGCTAAGCAAGCCTGAAGCCGCTCACGCTCCACCTCCAGCTCCATCTTCTGCAGCAGGAGACGGTTCCTCCTCTCTTTCCAGTCTTCCTGGCTAGCAGGGGGTGCCGTGGCCACCACCTCACTTGAGCTTGGCCCCCCTTCCTCTATCCTCATCTCACAGGGAGAACAGAAAGAACCGCACATCTCTTTGGTGCTCCTGCAGGCAGAGTCCACAGTGACAGACCCTGCACCCTTGAAGGTTCCTGGATGTTGAGGTCCTTGTCTTACTCCTTGAGGACCAGTGACATGGGATGCTCTCTCAGCTGGATCACTGGGCTGGTAGCTACTGGAAGGGTGCTGGGTGGGAGTGTCAGTCCTGGAGCTTCTCTGCCCATCTCCTTTTACTGCGTCATGGTTAGAGAGACCCAAGTAGGAACAGTCGTGCCCCCCCGTTCTCCGTGGACCGGCAGGAACAAATTCATCAGTGCTCACCTGCTGAAGAGGTTAAAGGAAGAGGAGTCTGCAGTCATATGGAGCAGACCTGTAATGGACAATGTTTCAAACCACTCCAGTAACACATCCAGTTTTTTAAAGGGTACCAATGTAACGTGCCCCAACCATCAACAGCAACGCCACCATCCATTCACCCGCCATATTTCACATTATAACCCTTAATGATGAAACAGATTCTACTTAATACACCAACTATAATGCATTAACTGCATAGAAGACAACGAGATATTGACTGACTGAGTAGAGACTGCGGCGCATTAAAGGATGCATTACGACACTGGTGCATGACGATGACATAGCCAATGACAACCGGATACTTAAGGGCGGCAAGTCTGGCCCAAAGCAAGATACTTGGGTTACTGCTGCCTATAAGCCGAACGGCAGAAACATCCCTTTGTTCAGAAAACACAGCAGCAGAAATGAGGAAAGCAGGAATTAATCTGTATAAGAACTACTTTGAATAACAGAGCCCTCTAAGCAAATAATGTAATATAATAATAATGAATAATAAAAAACAAAAAAAAATCACTTAGTTTTTATCTTTGAATAAAATACATGAGCAGTATGGTATGGATAAAAAAAATTAATAAATCCTAGCAAATTCCCCAAAAATAAAGGATTGATACGTTTAAAATGCTTTAAGATATTCAAATCAGAGACCACGCACATCACCGACAGTCAACCACCATGCAGGAGTTAAGGATAGCGAGGCCTGATGAGAAGCAGAAGAAGAGAGACAGCAGACACCAATCAGGCTCGGCCAGAGTCGATGGGTACCGACAGAATCATCAGGCTGAAGAGTCACAGATCGAGGCTAACAAAGGACTGGATGAGTACAAATCACTACTGGCATTCCACGGCCCCACAACTGGGAGTGAATCTCAGTGCAGGCTTGAGTCATCAACTGTGCAGCCACTGAAACAAACTTGTGCCCACACAGGAAAGAAAGAAAGGAAGGAAGGAGGCTTTGTGACGAGCAGCTTATGGCCGGCGGTCACTGACTGCTGTACACAGGAAGCCCCCAATGCCCAGAGCTCCCCCAGAAAACACATGTATCATCATTAACATTAACAGCAAGCCAGGCCATTAGCGACTCAGTGTCCTCCTCTAGTCACTGCAGCACTGCGTGGCCCTGAGCACCTGAGTCATTAGCATGGGCCAACAGCAGGCTGACAGGACACTGATTAAGCGCAGGGTCTGCTGCTTTAACTGCCATCTCCTGGGCCGCCTCAGCATCAGCAGGAGCGCAGCGCTGCCAAGCCTCTAGTGTCTCTCTCGAGGTTAATTCATGTGATGCAATTCCATGTTTTTGAGTTTTTACTTCGGAGCTACAGTGTGACTGTTTAATCCACATGACTTTGACACATAACGGTCAGACCCACAAGAAGATATATAAAAAAAAAATCTAAAATTTAACTAAATGAAAATACGTATGTTGTCTTGTACAGTAACAAGCAGAAAACTAGACTTCTGCAATATTAATGACTCACATACGCTCTGCCCTTTTACAGGCAAAGTATGGATTAATGTAACTGATTCTAATGCGTTTATAACTTACTCTTCTTGGCCTATAAAATACAGCACATTTCTCACTTTGAAATATACATGTGGAGAAATGACCTGTTCTTTGTTACATTTCTGCTTATTTGCACATCTTCACCCCCGATTTGTTGCCTGTTTATTGTCCTCCCCATGCATCCATCACCTACCCCGCAACGATAGCATAAGAATTTCACTGTGTTTCTCCAAACAAGTGACAATAAAACTTGAAAATCTGAACTAAAAGTGCCCAAATGATCAGCCCGTCAAACACAAAGGCAGCACTGGAGCTAATGGCCCCAGAAAGTGAACTGAAGCGGAGCTCACCTTGTGCTGGGAGCATGACTGGCTGAGTTTCTCATGCTGTTGGGACAGATACTGCTGGTAGAGTGACAGCAGCTCCTGACACTCGCGATACTGCTGCTGCAGGCCTGGAAAGCAAGTTAAGGAGACGGATACGGAGATGCTACGTCAGAAATCTGCAAGCAGACAATCCAGCGCATGCTGGACCAAACCTGGCACCATCCACCATGTTCATGATGGTCTGGCAGCATTCCCAGACAGCCTGGGATATGAGGCACAGCACACCTCGTATGGGAGGCCTGGGAATTTGGGAACCAATTTACAAGAACTTCTTGCAGCCATAAACAGGGAAAAGCCACAGAGTAAGAGCAGGATTTAAACCTGAAGGGTGTCAGTGCTGTTCATGACATCAGCCTCTTTCACTCCTTCCAGTTTACCTAGAGAAACTCCCCAACAGGCAAATAACACATCCTGAAGTTCGTCCTTACGAGATAAATGCATTACAATGTATAACCTTTCAG
>JAODJX010000119.1:25448885-25458981 GCA_026776945.1 Isichthys henryi | reverse complement strand
ACATTAAATCATGACTTATTTTCATGAAAGCAATGCTTCATTTAAGTCAATTTTTCCCATTTTCCATATCACCCCCCCCCCCCCCACCAAAAAAAATTAATTCAAATTAAACAAGTATGAACCAAACCATGGCTCAGATATCAAGGTCTGAATCAAACCATGGATTTGGGGAATCATTACACCCCTAAGAGTATAAATTGTGTTATGAATTACATATTTGCTTACAAGTCTAGCAAGCAAGGAATTACATCCTTCCCTTCAGGCATTAGTGTTTATTTTTCATTTTTATATTTAGTTTTCGTTTTGCAAGGTATGTTAGATGGTCACATGTTTGTACCACGCCTCTCAGGGCCAGAGGACACACCCAGGCCCCCCCGCTTTGACTCCAGCACCCGCATTTTCGAACTGGACCCTTGCAACGGCAATGGGAAAGTCTGCTTGGTCTACCAAAATTGTACCCCGGGTAAGCAGCTCCTTTTCCATGGGCCGGTCAGTAGAATAGAAAGAATATACTGTAAAAAGCAGATTGAATAAAGCGTCTTAGAAATATTAATTAGCATGTGTTTTTGTAAAGGTCATCAGAAATAATCACGCAGAGGATAAGCATCTAATTTTCTGTCCATCCAGTCCGCAGTGGCTGCCTGCTAAACTGAAATAAGTAAGCGGTGTAGTGTGGGATCAGTGCTGTGGATTTTCCCAGGTATGCTGGCTAACCATTGTGAGGTGTGGTTCCTGGACCGTGCATTGTACTGGTATTACCTGACATCCTCCTTTATGGCCTATTACCGCCTCATGATCAGCCAGTTAGGCTTGCCGGAGTGGCAATACAACTTCACACCATATGGACCAAGCCCACAGTCGAAGGTAAGCGATGCCTCTCACTCTGAAACTTCTGTTTGAAGGGATCGATACGGCCGAGCATCAGTGAGTACCGGTTCCACTAAAACAGGAACCACCCAAAGATGAGAAACTGCAATGTAGTTTGATGCCATTCTGACATGCACTGCAAAAGTTGCATCAGTTTAATTGATGGCAGATGTGTACCCAAAAAGACTGAACGCTGTAATTAAAACGAAAGGGGCTTCAAAAAAAGTATTAGTTTAAGGGTGTGCACACTTATGCAACCAGCTCATTGTACTGTCTGTTTATTATTTCCCTAACAGATTTGTTTGTTTATCAATCGAATTGTACGGGTTTTAGGTCACGTTAAAGGTGGCAGCGGTTTTGAAATAATTTATAGTGATCTCATTTTTTTGCATCACAAAAATGTGGAGCTTAATAGGGGTGTGTGCACTCTTTATATCCACTGTAATCAGGAGCAGTGACTGAAATAAGCTAAAATATGCTGGACTCTAAACACTGCAACCTGCCTTTAAATACGACTGGATAGTACTGGATTCTTAAGTCACGGATCTGAGTCTTACCGGTAATCCTGAAGCAATCTGCGCAGTTGTGTAACGGTGTGTCTGTTAATCTCCAGCAGTGGACATGTCTGTACCAGCCTCTCATCTGGCAGGGTGATGCTCAGAGTGAGATGCCTGCAGAGCACATCATAAACAACCTGGACCCCAGCAAAGTCTTCCAGGAAAAAGCAAAGCAGCCTCTGCTAAAGAAGAAGACCCCCACGCACAGTGGGGGCACCAGCACATCTAGCAGTACAGCCCAAAAGGGCTCGGGAAAATATGGAGGCACCAGGCGGTGAGCCGATCCCTGGGACGATGCTGCGATGCAGGTTAATGATTCCCCAAGTTCCTCCAGTCCTCAGATCAACGTGTCCAGAGTAAATATTATTGCATGCATGCCAGTGTCCGTGCGACGCCTCCCCTCATTGCACGGTACGTTAATGAATTTGCTTAATGAATTAATAATAATGACTTTAATAATAATAAAGTTTGTTATGCTTCAGAACTAAGGAAAGCTGACCATTTTCATGCCGAAGACTTTTTATTCTATCTAAAGAGGCTGACAGATTTTGAATCTTTGTTTCATGTCTCTTTCCTTAAATCAGTTTCCACTTCAGGTTCAGATAGTTTGACCCCAGCGGATGGGCACACAGTCATGTTTTTGCATAAAAGGGCGTTTGTCACACTACCTGAAAAATGCTGAAATCTCTGAGCCACAAGTAAGCAGCACCTTCACCTGAAGAACAGAGCGAACGTCAACTTTCCTTAATGTGTAGGACCAGGGTTATCGCTGTTTGTAACACTCTGTTGGTAGGGGTGTCCACCTTCAGAAGCTTCTCGAGTACTTAACGTGACAGTCCGAGTATATTCATCTTCTAACCACTTATTCTGCTCAGGGTAATGGGGTATTCTAAGCATGTCTCATAATTAATTTCAAATGATTCGTGGTCTCTGTTCATATTTGTTCATGTGGTTGTGTTGAGTCTATAAATACTCAGACCTCATTTGAACCTCGTAGAAGCTTAGAAACTAAGGCCATTGACTCTCTCTCTACAACCATGTGCTTCTCTCCAGTCACCCTGCCCTCCATTGTACCTGCTCTTGCACTTTTTCAGCTGTGTTGCTAGGTCACCTTAACAGAAAGCAGCTTCTGACTGTGTTCCTAAATCAGGAAGCACATCTTGTTCATGTGGCTGGAACTCATTTCTCCGCTTCTGGCCAGCATATGGCAATAGTGTTTACAGATGCACAAATCCTGTTTTTTTTCTGAGTCTCGGCTGGAGACAAAGCCAAAAAGCATCATCCATACCCATGCAGGCTGTTTGGCGCTAATGGTCCCAGTTGGAATTACAGATGAAGTCACCTATAAACACACACACGTTACTTTACTGCCCTGCTCTCCTGATCTTATGCACACTTGCCCCAGGATCACAGCATCTCTACACCATTATTTATATGTGTAGCCTCCCCTGGGTGATCCCTGTTATCCAGGAACTCTACACCACTTTCTGTACATCTAGGTGCCTCCCGTGGGTGATGCAGCTCCACAAAAGCTTGTAGACCACGCCTTCCAAAAGCCCTCCCACCAGAGGGGCTACCACTGGCACCCACCACCAACCATTTCCAGCTCTGTGAAGAGAGAGAGGAGCGGGAGGTCAGAGATAAGCAGAAACACAGCACCACATGGCAAGGCAGCAAGGAAATAGCGTAAAGCTAAAACGGATACATGCAGTGACGGATGAGCAAGACTGATAAGATGCTGAAAGTCACATGGGGTCAAATAACATGAGTCAAATGGCATACCCAGGTACACGTCTGCCGTAAGTAAAAGCTGTATACCTGAATACTTGCTGTCCCCAGGCAGTCATGGCCGTAAAAACACGGGGTGCCAGCTCCCGTGACGGGTTAATAGCATAACCACTGTTGCTACCCATGAAAATGCCAATGAGCAACACTAAAAGCCCTACAAGCAGGGGCTCAGTGCCAGGAGCTGGGGGGGAATTCTGCTGGTCAGATAGGGCCATGAGGCACAGCAGCAGCATGGCTGTACCCAGCCATAGCCATCCTATGAATAGTGCTATACAGTGACTGTGACAGGTGCTGTCTGGCCAGAAAACTACTTCCTTCTTCAGTTACCACTGATGCAATATTTTGAGGATGTGTTGGCCCTACAGCCAAGATGTATTCAGTCCCATGAATCACATTGTGAGACGGTCATCGTGTCATGTGATCACGGCATACAGGTACAGCTGCACTTACCTGGTCTAAGAAGCCCACATGGATGGAGATGTATGGCGCAGGATAAGTCGCAAAGATTCCAGCTGTGGCTTTTGGCCCAGACACGGTGAAATTACCGCTGCAGAACTGAAACATTGCATCTGGGAACACGGGAAAAAATAGTAGGTTATATGCAAGGCACTTGCCATTTAATTTTGCATTTTGATTGCTTAGCCAATTTCCCAAAGTAATATATGTTTATCAGTTGGTACAGATGGATATTTAAATGGAACAATTCAGGTTAAGTATCATTTATGGTCCATACTCTACAACAGGGGTCTCCAACTCCGGTCCTGGAGAGCTACTATCCAGTAGGTTTTCTATTCTACCTGGTTTGTGATGAGCCACACCTGTCCCTGGTATTTACCTGAGAACATGTGTGGCTCATCAGAAGTCATGTAGGACAGAAAACCTCCTGAATTGTAGCTCTCTAGGACCAGAGTTAGAGACCCCTGTTCTACAACTTAAAGAAATAACATACCCAAACCCTATTATATATCGTTGTGTAACAAGGTGAATAAAGTTGGACTTTCCAGTCTCAGGGTGACTGTAAACAAAATCTTCTCTGTTCATGAGTAACAGTCTAGCAGAATTACTTACACGCCATAGTACAGGGTGAAGACAGTTCCAGCTGCCAGGAAAGAGCCCAGCATTTGTGCTGTTATGTAGAGAGGAAGCATCTTCCAGCCAAGACGGCCAAATGTACACATGGTGAAGGAGACGGCAGTGTTCATGTGGGCACCTGAGGGCAAGGATAAGCAAGGAGGGGTAGGCATGGGTATCCCCAAAAAGCGCCCCCTAAAAGCAACACTTGAATTTCCAATATTGTACCTGAGACCTGGCCAGCAAAATGCACGCCCATGGTGACACCCAAGCCGAAACCGAGGTTGATGCTCAGGTAATCGCCAAACAGCCCACCCCCAGTCACCACCTGGGCCACAGAGCCCAAGCCAAAGACCTGCAATGCAGGAGGGGGGCCAGAACGAATCAAGTCCAGTTAGCAGTGGGAGCCTCACCTGGAAAAACAGTGCAAAGATGATGATGAAAGGCAGTTAGCATGTTGTTAATAAACACTGGTGCTTTTGCAACCCACATTTTTAATACAAAAAGGTTATAATTTGCTCAGTAGTTTCAAATAAAATTATTCTTTAAAATTCAATCGATAATTCACATTTTATTGAAGTGTGGTACACAGCTGTAGTAGACTGGAAAATACAAGTGGGATTTTGCTATTTTAATATCAGATTTCTAAAGATCAGTTAGCATATGATTTATAATAAATGAAGAGCATTTTCATAATGTACTTAAAAATGGCAGTAAAGACTATCACATACAGACATGTTTTAATGAATGAAATTCCATTTTATAGTACATCTGATAAACCTGGAATAGCATGTGTGTCATAACACAGTCAGTAGCCTGGAAAGGAAACCAAACAGGAAGACAAACAGGGCAATTAAAACAAAATGTTTCCGGTAACAAGTACTGAATCCATAAAGCTGTATTTGTGTTGAACAGCTCCACTTCTAGTATTTCACAGTGTCCTTGTTGCAATGATTCCTTTTTCAGCTACACATTTGAAACATTATGGTGTCAGTCAGAAAACAGCTGATCATAAATGAGAGGCCATTGCCTGTGAGATACGATTTAAAGAAAGAACTTCGACTTATGGACGTGCCAGTACTACTACAGACAACAGAAGATACGCGATCGATGCTTTTCTATAAGTCAACATGAGGAATAAATCCTGGAATATAAAGCGAGTTCAGGTTTCAGCACAGTTGGATTTCTGTAGCATTTTATCCTACAATACGACTATTGTAAAACAGCTCTAATGTACCGTAAGACTTCAACTTACCATCATGACATAACTAACTTATAAGCCTGCTTATAACTCTTCACTATAACTGTCTTTGTTTCTGTCTGTCACACGCATCGGTTTTGCTGTCCTTTACACTCCCTTATCTGCCCTTATCTCCACCCCCCGGTTGCTCCCACCCAGCCCCATGTCTATAATAACTTCATTAGTGGTATCAAAAACATATGGTTATGACAAATTAACGCATTAACCAGAAACACGTACAGTAAGTGCTGGAAACGTGCTGCTTTTCAAAGTTGCCTTGTTTTCCATTTAGATCCTATCTACTAATTATTTAAATAGTACTAAATTTCTCATCCTTCGTGATTTTGCTTTCAGTTATGTCCAAGTCCTATTCAATAAAGATGGAGGGAAAACAAGTTTACTTTTTTAACTATATTAATACCGATATGATTGGTTGGTGTTTTATTCTGTTACATCATACCTCCAGCCTTGGTAGGTTCAAATTTGATTGGTCCAAGAACTGTTCAAGATCCGTGATCCTGAAGGCTAACCTGCCCTGGAGAAATTTTGCTCTATAGCATGAGTTACTGTGGTGATGTGTCCCACTAGGAAGAGAACCAGCATCATGAGATCAAAAAGCAAGAGTTACTGCTACTTATCCTCAAAGTTATCCAGCTAAGTAAGGAATCTGACTTCATGATACACACCCCAGGTCAGAGCTAATCTTTATTTAGTAACTAGTTAATGTTTGCTTTTCTTGTTTTTGTTACTGTGGCATCAGCTGTCATCCCTACCTATGTCTGGGGATTGTTTCTCCTATGTTGGAATGAAAACATTTTGACTGGGAGTTCCTCCAGGACCTGGACTGAGAACCACTGAACTACATGACTACATGTCCCTCGTTGGCAGGGCCATAGCCAAGAATTTTAAAATACCAAGGCTGAGAGTGTTAGACCATCCTAGGTTTGCCCCGCAATGGATTGTGGTTATTGGAATTACAGACAAAATACAGTGACCTCAGTGTCCTTAATGAATTTTTCGCAACAACATATTGTGACTATCAGAAACCCATCGATCGAGTCGATCCAGTTTTAGGTGCTTAGGTACTTTAACTATTAACGACGTTAAATAGAAACCATCATTATAAATTTGAGCAAAATTAATTAATATTTAACCAGAAATGTGAGAATATCACGCGACATACTTTAGTGTGTAGTTTTTGGTATTTAATTATAAAGGCTGTATATACTCCAGCTTGTTGTCAATTGCGCTGGGCTGATAACAGATGGCTACATACAACGTTTCCGTACTTGGTAAGTTTTTTTCGGAAAGTTAGACACTCCCGTGCCGTCTGTGTCTAATAAACGAAGTTAACCTTGTATTACCAACAGCTGAATAATCGTGGAGGCTTTTTGGTTGTGTATAAATAAGTAAACTAGATTTGCAAGACTTATATATTTAGCACGTTGGTTTAATATATGTAATAATCAGACAGTATGCTTTTTCTCCCTTTAACTTTAGGACCAAGAGGATATAAACTTTTGTTCTAAAGTACAACGACATTCCGCCGTGGAGGTTAATGATACCTTGTCGCTGGTTTTGCTTTTCGCATTTGTGTAAATAGTATTATTTTCTTTAACAAGCTATTTGAGTTGTATTTTTGGAAGCTATCAAATGAATTGGAACTGGAGTGAGATATTTTCAAGCCCATTATGGGCAATTTCCAGCCTAATACTGGGGCTGAGGGTTTGGGTGCAGCGGAGGGCGTGCTGGGATCCCCGGGACTGTCCAGTGCAGCTCAAAGGCAAGACGGTCATTGTCACAGGATCCAACACTGGTAAGTGGCTTATTCCGCTTAATTACCTTGCTTTTGGGAAATCTATCCATCCACCGCGTATCCTGGTCACGGGTTTGGTATAGCTCGACAAAACTTTGAAATTAATCTAATGTAACCTATAAAGAACACTATCCTGCGTATTAATGTTTAAAAAATGAAATCCTGATCAAATAGTACTACAGATTGAATTTATTATGGCAAAAATTGTTTTTTGGAACTGCTTAAACTTTTTTTCTGTTCCTTTAAAAAATATATATAATAAAATTTTAATCATTATTTCTGTCCTGTGGTAGGAATAGGGAAATGCGTAGCACTGGACTTTGCCCAGCGCGGCGCGCATGTAATCCTTGCATGTCGCAGCAAGGAGCGGGGAACAGCGGCAATGCACGACATCCGTCGCCTAAGCGGCAACCAGAATGTGCATCTGCGCCTGCTGGACACTTCATCTCTGCAGTCCGTTCGGCAGTTTGCCGAAGACTTCTTGCGAGAGGAGAAGCAGCTGCACATTTTAGTGAACAACGCCGGGGCTTCTGGTACTTTTTTTGAGTTCCTAGAGAAATAAGGTGAAGGATTGAAGGACCCAGGGCTGCTAAGGAAAAATTAAATAGAACTGTTTTTTATTTTGAGTGTGCATGAATGTGTGCGTTGTGGGGTTATGAAGTATCGCAGCGGCAGTTCTTGGAGGGCTACATTCTGTGAAAGGCTGGCAGTTGTAGATTGCTTTAGGCTTTAATTTAGCAGAGGTTGTGTATGTTATCCTAAAAGAAAATATTTTTGTGGCGTGGTAATGTATGTTAGAGACCACAGTGCACACAGGACCATGCTGACATATTTATTCATTTGTTCATCCACAGGTTTGCCTAGGAGGATCACGGCAGATGGACTGGAAGTGACCTTCGCTACAAACCATGTAGGACCCTTCCTGCTCACAAACCTGCTCCTAGGTCAGCAATTACGTCAATCATTCCTTCCTGCATTTTCACTGCCTTTAATAAAAAGTCTAAGTACGCCAAGTGTCATCTGCTAGCATTGTTTTTGCACACACTGAGCCTGGGCCAGGAACCACACTCACAACCTCAGAGTTGAGACTACAGTGATGTCTATGGCTTAGTGTTATATCTATGCAGTCACAAGCGATGGCCCCAAAGCCACCATGTCTATCTATGGCTTAACTTTACATTTATGCAATCTTGTCCAGTATTGTCTTTTTTTTTTAACTCCCCTATTAATTATCTGTTACTCTTTCTGCTTCGAAGACCTAATGAAACGTTCTGCTCCTGCGCGCATTGTCAACGTGTCCTCAGTCAACCACTGGAAAGGCCAGGTCAACTTCGCGCACTTCCACGGAAACAGCTTAACCCGTGGAATGGACAGCACCTACAACCATACCAAGCTACACAATATTTTATGGACTAAGGAGCTGGCGCGGAGGCTTCAGGGCACAGGTACCCACGGCCGAATGAGTATCTGTGTGCACTCATGAGTGTCAATGGCAATATCTTGACTGTTTGGGGCTATCTTGTATGTGATGACTCAGGAAGACATATCGTCTGCTGGAGTTTTTTCACAACATAAGTGTCCCTTCTACAAATGTTGTGTGGTGTGCAGCTCAGCAGGTTAGGGGCTGTGCGCCGGTGTCCAGAAAATTGTAGGATCCAAAAGATGTTATTAAAGATAAAATGCCACCGAAATCTTGTTTCTTGATTTGCGAACATGGCTACACACAGTTGAAGACTGTATTATGTGTGATGTATAAAAGCTGATGTCTGCATCGGCAATTAGGACAATCCTTGAAGTTTAACAGTATTTTATTAGCAGCCGATGGAGAACAAAACACTAGGGCATCGCTTAAAATGCAGAAAGGAAGCAGATACTGATTCCTTAGTTGTGCCAGGGAGCATGAAACCATCTGAACTGAGTTAAATCTGTTGTAGATATTCCCAGCAGATTATTTATTGCTTATTATTCTTTGAAATTCCCAGATAATTATCCAAACTGGTATGTTCCAGCCGCCTTTTATCCAAAATGCCTGTATTGTTTTTTTTAGCCTCACCCCAGGCCACGACCAAAAGCTTGTTTTCCATGGAGATAAAAAAATTAAGAAAAACCATCTGTACAGTTTATGCATATCTGTATACGCTGCTTTTTCTCCCCAGTTTAATTTTGTTTTTCTCAAAAGTTTTTTTCCTCGCTGTCCATCATTGACTGACTTTAAACTCTATGTCCCTCACTGGAGAATAATAGAAAAAGAGGCAAAGGCATTCTGGAGGCTTAATATGGCTTCTGTGCTTTAATATGCTGTTGAAAAGTATTTACTCTTTCTTATGTGCTTGTGTCCTGTTTGAATCAGACGTGACGGTGAACTCCTTGCACCCTGGTGTAGTAAAGACGGAAGTGATGAGATACTACCATTGGCTTATCAGGCTTATCTTCAGTATAATAGGAATCTTCTTTTTCAAGGTAACCAAGATAGTGTTGGCTCACTTCTTTAAGACGCAAAAGTCAAAAAATATCAGGAAACCTTTGCCACATTAACTCTCATATGTTCTAGTTATTCTTTTTATCCGTTACCGTTAAAAGCAACACCTAGAACAGTTCTTCTAAAAAAATCTCCATAATTTTTAATAAAAAGTGATTTAATCTGAAGGGCGGCATGGTGGTGCACTGTTGCCTCACACCCCTGGGACCCGGGTTCGAGTCTCCGCCTGGGTCACATGTGTGCGGAGTTTGCATGTTCTTCCCATGTCGTCGTGGGGT
>JAODJX010000119.1:25415473-25447940 GCA_026776945.1 Isichthys henryi | reverse complement strand
TAGTTTAGTTCTCCCCAAGCAAGCTTGATGGGCCGAATGGCCTCCTCTCGTTTGTATAGTTCTTATGTTCTTATGTTCTTAATTCATCAAGGGCTAAATATCTTGCTGTATTTCTTACACTGTCAAATACTGTACAGTGAGCACAGCTAACAAAAAAGTTAGCTTCAATGACCATTAATCATAACCATATATCAATTACATCACTTCATAACTTGGAAATGGGTAAAAAGTGCAAAATTTAAATGAAAAGAAATCATGGAGTTTTGCAAATCATGAATCTCAAAAAATAAAAGGTAACATTTTCTATGAAGATACCTTCATAATGCATTATAATACATTCATAAAGTATTATAAACAAGGCTATAAACATTTCAAAAAAGGCATAACACATTATAGCCATGTTTCTCATTCATTATGAATGCTTTATGAAGCTCTCATCTATAATGCACTATAAACACCTTCGTGATGCATTATCATGATCAGTATAAGAATTAAGGATGCTTTGTGCTGCATTATAGATGAAATGTCATAGATCATTCGTAATGCATTATACACATTACTATAATGTGTTATGATTTTTCATAAATAGCCATGTTTATATTTTATCAATGCATTATACATACTTTCATAATACATTATATTGCATTATAAGTATTTTAAATACAGCCACAGTACAATAACTTAAGTAAATTGTTATCATATAATAAATAAATAAAAATGTATCTTTCAATCTGTTATCTGGTGCAGTGTCACAGAGAGCTCAGTAAGCTATTCAATCACTCCCCCCCCCCCCCCACACACACACACACACACACACACACAACACTGGATCTGTAAAGCAACAGCAGTATCCTCCGGGCCATAGTGCCACCCCTATAGCAACATCTGAAACATAAATACCATGTTTACCACAATCACAAAAACAGGAAGCTGAGAGCATGAATGAAAGAAATAGTACAGAGAGCAGAGGAGAACAGCTGGATTTCGTCAGCTTGGTCTCCACATGAAGCATCATCTGTTTTGCTGTCATTCCTGGCTCTTACTGCCATGGCATGAAGCCAGGCCTGTGATCAACACTGGTGTTATATTCCAGTAATTGGTAAGAACTGTTCCCTTGAAGCTGCTTCCTATACACAATCAACCACTCCCCTTATTTGATATGCGAGACCATTTACAGGTTATTTTGAGGCATTTTTAAATGGGCCTATTAGTAATCAGTTATTCATATTCACAAATGTGATTACCTCATTTTAATGCTTGTTTTTGGATGTATGGATGTATCTAGGTGGAAAAAGAAAAGGGCACTTCCAGGTGTCCCGGCCTCACCTTACTCACCTCCAGGTGTCTCATTGGATCCGTGTTGTACCCTGCTGTTGTACCCTGCTGTTGTACCCTGCTGTAACCTGCTGATGTACCCTGTTGTCACCAACACCCACCTCACTGTCCCTGGAAGTCAAACCGGTGCCCACTTCAATGTCCCTGGATGTCCACCTGAGACCCACCTTGCTGTCCCTGGATGTTCAGCTGGCACCTGCCTCGCTGTCCCTGGGTGTCCAGCCAGTGCCCCTCTCACTGTCCCTGGATGTTCAGCTGGCACCTGCCTCGCTGTCCCTGGGTGTCCAGCCAGTGCCCCTCTCACTGTCCCTGGATGTCCAGCTGGCGCCTGCCTTGCTGTCCCTAGATGGAGGGCACACTTTTTTTTGTGGGGTGTCTAGGGAGTATGTCAAGTCCTGCCTGCCAGGTCCTGCCTACCATTTTCCATTTGGATCTGTCGTGATCTTGTCTGTTTATTGCTGTTTGAGTTTAATAAAACCCCTTTTTGCTTGAAAACTCGTGCCCCCGTGTCCTGCATCTCCCCCATTTATGACAGTCACTAATTAAAAAGCCCCCAAAAAAACTGCTCCACAATGAACCTTTTAACTCAGGACAACTATTACAACTGTAATTTGGTTTGGTTGTTTCTAATGTGATATATGTTTATTTGTAAATAAATGGAGTAATGATTTTTGTTACAAAACCAAGAAATGTGTAATATTTTTACTGAATTAACCAAGCATCCCATGACTTTCAATGAGCACTGCATTTCTTGATACAGATCACTGGGAAACACATTACCTGGCCAAAAAAGGTCACTATTTGAATTTAAATCAGCAGCTACTTAAGAGCCAATGACTGAATCATTATTACAGCTCAGCAACGTTATGCAGCAATAAAGTGAAGTCAGCTGAGTACCTGAATCCACTGAATGGCCAGGTTTTCCCATCAATGGACTTTTTCTTTCCTAACGGCACGGGCATATTCCGGGATGATAATGCCAAGATTCATCTGGCTTGAACTGTCTGGGTGGAAAAAATGTTGCATAAGCCGGTGGAAACAATGTGTCATCTGCACCATAACCGAAGCTAAAGGCAATCCAAGGAAAATGTGAGTTTTTTAGGCCAGCCAGTGTAGTACTTCAGTCTACGCCTTGTTTTGAATGTAGTAAAAGGGAATCATTTATGCTTTTGCCCTGTTTTAATGTATGGGCACCTAGACATTAATTCATGTGTGCCCTGTTCCTAGTGTCTGTCTTGTTGATGAAGGGTGTGGTCGTTACATGTTTTAGTGGAAGCCAACTACTAACTAAGTTACACAACTAACTGGAGGCATGTAATATTAACCTCATTGTTTTTTCTTCCTGGGAGGATTTTTCCCTTGAGTTTTCCTACAGCATGAGTGTTCCAGCTCCCTTGCTCCTGGTATTCAATCTGGCTCGAACATACTTCCTATTTTCTATTGTTTTGGCCCAAGCACAATGACTGATGTAGGCAAGGTAAATAATTTAGCATCCCTCAATTTCATAAGCTGGAATGCTAAGGGTCAAGGTGGACCTTTCAAAAGAACCGGTGTTCTCATTTAAAATATCTGAAAACGGATATTGACTTCCTTCAAGAAACTTTCCTGCACTTATATGATCATTTTGGACTGCATAAACCTTGGGGTGGACAGATCTTTCACTCCATCTTTAATAATCCTTCAAGACGAACTGCTATTTTATTGCACAAACACGTACAGTTTTCAATGGGCCAATTGCTAACGAATCCAAATGGGATTTTTGCTATCGTTACAGGCATTTTGATCCAAGTCCCTGTCATCCTGAATTGTGAATAAGAACCCCAGTTGTGATTGTCTTAATTTTATGACTCCTCTGTTGTTCTTTATTATTCGTTAGTATTATTATTATTCATTTAATTTGTAGGCTATAAGCCAATTTCAATTTAAAAAAATGCAGAGAGGAAGATTAATTCATTACATTAATTCTAAAATTGTGGGAGAAAGTTTAGACTAAAGGCAGACTATGTAGTCTCAAGCATTTTTAAAGGCTCGTTTTGGACCTAGTAATATTTTGTTATTCAAATAGGCATTGCAAGGTAGGTGTAAAGCTTAGTACTATATATTTAAGGCATAATCTTAATTAAATTGTGGCTTAATTTAAGACACCATGGGTAAGCCTTTAAGCAAAAGTTCATACTTTGATGTTTGGATTGTGCACCAATGTGTCCTTCTACCAAAGCCACCATTATAGACAAAAAGAAGTTACCACCAAAATAACTAATATTGGCCCATTGTAACTTTGTGGCATATCCATATAAATTGAAATCAATATGATTTATATGGCTAGGACCTTCAGTTTCTAAAAGGAATTAAGACTGCTACTAGGCTAAACAACTTCATATTAGCAGGTGTACAAGTTAAGTGCTAGCATAGCTTCTCCTGTATCAGGGTCTTTGGGGAAACAGTGAAAGGCAAGCTTTATACTGTGACATAGGCCATTATTACAGCTGATCACTGAACATCGTTTTCTTTCATTCCATTGTTTCTTCTACGTAACGTCTGTAGGTTCTTCGCTGTTCCCGTCGGCATTTTCAGCCCAAAGTGGCGGAAACGCTACCACAGCACCATCTAGCGACAGTTGTCAAAAAGGCACCATAGTTTTGTATCTCTGCCTCTGTACTCTTAAGTGGGGCAGATAGGCAAACGCAGTGGTGGGACTCGTGCTGTTTGAAGGGCAGGGGCACAAACCCCAGTAGAATGGCATGCTGTGTCCGGGGAAGGAGTGCCACAGTGGGCACCATATCTCCTTAACATCGCTGGAAGGGCACCCATCCAAGACTTTTCTCTCAATCCCAAGGGCACTTCATCATGTTTGCTCACGTGGAAAGGTACCGCAGAGGGCACTTCATTAGTTTTTTCCACCAGGAAGGTACCTAGAGGGTACCTCTAGTTTACTCACTCACATTTTCTCCAATGGAGGGGCATCCATTAGGACAATTGCTTACATTCTCACAAATGGATGGACAGCTTGTACAGCACTGAATCACATTTTACCCACCAGAGGGACCACCTGTTTGGCCACTTCATGTTTTCCAGTTACTTAGGTGTGGTAATATCCTTTACAGTTGGGGTGCCCAGTGCTTGGTTCTCAGACTGGTACTAGTTTGTTGCCAGTATTCCATCAAGCCGCGGTATGCTGGGGTTTTGCAGAGAGGTTGATTAATTAATTACAATATCTGAAGATGATCTGACAAAAATTTGGTGCAGTTGATCAACTCCTTCTGGATTTTGTAAAGAATGAGCTGGGTCACGCACTTTACTGCCATACAAATGTAACAAATACACAAATATGACATAGTTCATGATTTCAGAATTGCCACATAGATTTATTTCAATAAAAGGAGCATACTATCCAGTACGGAAGATCGCCTGGATGACCATTCTGATGTTCTTGTTTCCTTCGTGGAAAAATATAAAAACAATGTATTCTCTTATGGTTTCCTTCACATTGTAAAACTTCTTTTACATGGTAAACTGCCCACATGGTGAAATGAGGACACCAAAATAGGCAATTCTGAAAACCAACATGTCAAAATATGATTCTGACACTCCTGTAATAGTAATACGTATGGATACTAAATGCACATGGTCCAAGAAGCCATAAATGACAGAAAAAAAACTCTGAGTGCTTCATCTAGCATATTGTTTGAGTGAGAAGCTCTCAAAGAGGGCATGCATTATGTAATTATGCCTTATTATGTAATAACTCAACAAAATGTAACAAATTTTCATCACGATACTGTTACTATATAACGCATTATCACACACCGTGTAACAACGTATCATGTAATAGCTCTACATTATGTAATCACTCGACAAAATGTTACAAATGTATAGACTACATTATAATTTTATATCGCAAAATCTGAATACAGAAAACAGCTCTTCACTTGTAAATCCAAAGCTCTGGAGAACATCCCAACCACAAAGGCTGCACTAGAGTAACTCATTAAGCGGGCTACCTATCAGGCTAATGTCTGGAGCAAAGCCTTAGTACCGGACCCTGAGTTGCCAAGCTTTTCTGAGTGGGGCTGGGTGAAGGAAGCATGGGACGGCACCCTTCCAGAAGCCTCACAGGGCTGTTGTGAATTTATCCATTGTGGCTGCAAGAAAAGGAGTACCATGCACTGCAAGTGGAAAAAGGCTGCCCTCAAGTATGGTCCTTTGCTTATACTCAGCTAGGCTTGGAAAGGGCACACAAGACCACACTCAGTGTGTGTGTGTGTGTGTGGGGGGTCCTATTTGTTCATGTTCTACTTTATTAAATCTAAGTTTACAGCAATTTTGTGCAACCCTTGTCTTAAAAGAGTTAAAAGAGCATAAAAACAAAACACATCTGATATCACCTTTATGCCTTTAAAATAGTAAAACAAACAAACAATTAAATAAATAAATTGCCCGAAATTTGTTCATCCTCTGCCTAATCCCAGAGCCAGAGGTTCAATCTGAAATGCCTCCATCCCTGACAATAAAGTTCATGGTTAATAGAAAGACTACAAAACGTCATACTTGAATTCCCGGTCAAACTTCCGATCCACTTTGCAGCATGCACGCACAGCGTAATCCCGTACACTCACATCCAGTGTGGAGAAGGCGGATCTCATATTACGCCATGATCATGGTACTGAAATCTCGCGATACTTGAAAGGTGCGCAGTAGAGGGGCAGGAGGAGGTTGGGTATTTTAGAACGGAGATCCGGAGTGGAAAGCCTGTTCTTCGTACCGCACGTACAGAAAGCAAATCATGGTAAGTGGGTTCTCTTAATTTTTCTTTTTTTCTTCCTTCTTTGTACATCCGAATCAAGTAATGTGGATGGGTATGACTTTTCTTGGATCTAAAATAAAATTTTTTTTATTATCTTTTCAACGGCTGAAATTGCTGTACTTTTTTTTGCATAGTTGAAACGTGTTTGTGTGGCCTACCAGCGAACGTGATTACATACTTCAGATAGTAATAAAGCTGTTTTATTATTAATCCGTAATATACAAACCCAATTTTAAACCATATTGTTTTCGGGGAAAAGAAATCAGTTTGAACATCATTATTTCTGACCGCGCGTCTAGCTATCCGCTAGGCCTCAGTCAGAAAGAAGAATCTTGGCGAAACAAACGTTTGAAACAAACGTTTTGATTCGTTTTGTTTAACTTTGTATTTATGACTAATTTTATCTGCATGATGTGTGAAACATTATATTAAAAACTGAGCCTGTTGCTTAATATTACCCGGTCCACGACAACATTGGCGGCCCACGTGGGTTTTTTTTTTTTTTGTAAATGTGAATAAAGTTTACTTTTGTTCTTGACATTATTTGTGATGTTTTATTATTATGTTTTGCCGTCATTAAAATCTCACACTCGGTGCGTTTTTATTATTATTATTTTAATAAACTGTCGAATTTTGGGACGCCACGTGGTTCCAGCGCGCATCCGCTGTATAAAACGGGGCCTTTTCCCTGAGAGACCCATCATACGCTTTCTTTGGAAATGTTCTTTTGTTCGTCTATTACATGTGACAATATTGAGGAGAAACGTACATATTGTATTTATGTGTCACCGCTGCACCGTAGGTGCTGCTGCACGTGCTGTTCGAGCACGCTGCGGGCTACGCACTCTTCGCCGTCAAGGAGGTGGAGGAGATCGGCATGCTGCTTCCGCAGGTCACCTACCCCGCCTATCGCCAAGTCCCCGATTGTGTACCAGAGAATGCTTGGATGTTCGCTGTGGCTAAATTTTGTTGTTTGTGGGATCTCTTTAGGTAGAAGAAAGTGTGCTCAATATTGGAAAACTCAATAATATCCTGAAACTGGCAGCGTTCTTCCCCTTCAAGTCTGCTCAAGCTGCTCTGGAAAACATAAATGCCATTTCTGAAGGTGAGGTGACTCCGAATGCATGTTAGTAAGTTTTGTAAATGGTCTATTGATTCAGATGTCATGATGTTTCAATCTGTCAATCCACTGATGAGCTGTGACGTCAACATACCATACCACTGAACGTCTGAGCAGTAATGTTGTACATCTTTAATCTTAAGTGCAGAAATTGTGTGTTTCTGATACATGTTTTGATTTACTGTATAGGAGTTGTGCATGCCGACCTTAAACTGTTTCTTGAGACTAACCTGCCCCCTGGTGGGAAGAAGAAGAAAGTGTTTCTGGGTGTCTCTGACACGAAGATTGGAGCAACGTTGCAAGAGGAGATTGGGGTCTCCATCCAGACTGGCGGTGTTGTGGCTGAACTGATGAGAGGTACGGTGTCTCTTAAGTGACTTGATTCTGCATTAATTCTCCAGTTAGACTTGGCTGGGCTTAAAAGACAGCCTGTTCTGTAATGATGTTTGGATTAATGCTGATCTTGATGATGGTTCATACTGAAAATCTGAACAGTCAGGCTGATGTGGTAGACACTCTTCCTGTGCACGTTGCCCTCTTCTCACATTTGCAACCCCCGCCTCCTAGGTATCCGTCTGCATTTCCATTCTCTTGTGAAAGGCCTGACTGATCAGGCTGCTTCCAAAGCCCAGCTTGGCTTGGGACATAGTTATTCCAGAGCCAAAGTCAAATTTAATGTGAACAGAGCTGACAACATGATCATCCAGTCCATTGCTCTTCTGGACCAGCTGGACAAAGACATTAATACGTTCTCCATGCGTGTGCGGTATGTATACTGATTGGGGCCTTCACCCTGACCTGGTGCCTAACCCGTCCTCCCAATGCTTACCACAGACAGCACACATTGTGGCTGGCTGTACAGAAAGAGGAGGTACAGTAATTCACCTTAATGTCGCACCCAGGGAAAGGTCACCCTTCCATGCTGGGTTGGGATACTGCACAGGGAGTAACATCATGCTTCTGTTGTGTTTGTGGGGCAGCATTATGTTGGTGTGGGTGGTTATAAGTCACTTTCCCTTTGCCTACAGTGAATGGTATGGCTACCACTTCCCAGAACTTATCAAGATAGTGAGTGACAACACCACGTACTGCCGCTTGGCGCGGCTCATCGGCAACCGTAAGGAGCTTAGCGAAGAGTCCTTGGCAGCATTGGAGGAAGTGGTTATGGATAGTGCTAAGGCTCAGGCCATCTTGGAGGCCTCACGCAGCTCTATGGGTGAGTGCATGTCGCACTTCGCCTGTCCCTCGACTTTCGTTGCCCAGTTTTGGAAATCCAGTAGACTGAATCCATTTGTGACTTTACCATGCAGGTATGGACATATCCCCCATTGACCTAATTAACATCGAGAGCTTCTCCAGCCGGGTCGTGTCCCTAGCAGAGTACAGGCTGGAGCTCCAGGAATATCTGCGCTCAAAGATGGGGCAGGTGGCCCCGAACCTGGCTGCCCTCATTGGAGAAGTGGTATGTGATGCATTCCACCATACACCTTGTATGAACCATTGAGTGTTTGTGGTCGGCACTGACTCCCTCCTTTTCCTGTCCAGGTTGGGGCTCGTCTTATATCCCACGCCGGCAGCCTGACCAATTTGGCGAAGTACCCTGCCTCCACAGTGCAGATTCTGGGAGCTGAAAAGGCCCTGTTCAGGTACTACCCCCATTCTTGGGGGAATAGGGGTGGCTGTAATGATGGCAGGGCCAGGGCTGAGTCTGGGTGATGGAGTGCAGAAATGCCCCGATGATCCTTAATGCCCCTGTGTGCCCAAAGGTCTGAGCAGCCATCCAAAGCACCGGAAGGAGGTACTTTACATGGGTAGAGGGGGTTTGGCTTAAAATGACATGTATAGCAGGGTATGGAAAATGTATGCTTTGGTGTATAGCCTTAGTTGTAGACATGTAGAGCCTGATGATGATCCCAAATGAACCACCATGGTGGGTCCTGCCTAACATTAGAGCTTTGAAGACTCGAGGAAACACTCCTAAATATGGGTTGATCTTCCACTCCACCTTCATCGGCCGTGCTGCAGCCAAGAACAAGGGTCGCATCAGTCGCTACCTGGCAAACAAGTGCACCATCGCCTCACGCATTGACTGTTTTTCAGGTGTGTGGAGTTGCGCCTGCTGGATGTCTAGTTTGTGACCTTTCTCATGTGAAAAGACCTTCAGTTATCCTTGACATTCCCCCTGTTTTTGCAATGATGTCTATTTTTCGTCAACAGTATTCCACCTTCTGGGTGGGTGTTGAGTTTCAAAACCTGAGCATTTGAGTCTGACCTTTGCACCTGTGCCTGGTCTCCAGCCCTCAACGCAATAATAACCCCTTGCTGTGTGTTCAGAGGTGCCCACCAGTGTGTTTGGGGACAAGCTGAGGGATCAGGTAGAGGAACGCCTGTCCTTCTATGAGACGGGAGAAACACCACGGAAGAACCTTGACGTGATGAAGGAGGCTGTGATCGAGGTGCGTTCAGATTCCCTGTAGCACATCGGGTTTTTGAACTGTCAACCATGGTATCTTGCCGTGCGTGATGACCATTCTTGCCTGACTCAGACGTGAAGGCGAATTACTGATTTAATGAGCCTGATGCGGCAGTCCCAGCCTCCCCAACCCCATAACTTCCTGTCAATTTATCAAAGTGGAAAGATGCTTGGTGCTCATCTTGTGTCATTGCCCTGTCAGGCTGGTGAAGTGGCTGCTGAAATCAAGCGCAAACTGGAGAAGAAAGAAAAGAAGCGAAAGAAGCGTGAAAAAAGAAAGCTGGAAGCCCTTGCTACAGCTAATGCAGAGGAGGAAGACGGTGGAGTGAACAATGCCGAGACCAATGGAGAGGTATGTAGAGGGTTGCTCTGGTGCACTAAGCATGACATGATTTATGATTGGACCCACGCCATGGTCCAATCATAGTGTACGGCATGCAAGAGTAAGCTACTCCGAACCATTGACAGGCATTTGACCGTATGCCTGACTCACTGAAGGGGGTAGAACAGCTGATCCTAGTTGCTTAACATTGCGTGACCATAATTATGTCGTCCTGTCAATCTCTAAAGCAGGAACACGAAGAGACTGAGGCAGACATTGTGGTGAAGAAGAAGAAGAAAAAGAAGCATACAGAAGAGGAGATGACGATTGAGAATGGCACTGAGATAAAGAAGAAAAAGAAGAAACTGAGTGAGGTGGTAGAAGCAGAGCTTGTAGAGGAACCACCACAGCCGGAGAAGAAGAAGAAAAAGCACAAGAGTGGAAACTCATAGACTGCTGATTCACTGTGATGGGAGTCCAGGGTGACTTCTGTATGGTTCCAAACCATCATGTGTATAAAGTGTAATTATTTCCTCTCCCCCTTGCTTTAAAGTCAACTGAAACAGCAGTCTTACTGTAGGTGGTTTAAATACTACATTAGTGGGCTGGTGCTGTCATCTGTGGACTGACCTTCATATGCTCATCGATGCCTTTTTGTTTCTGGCGCTGAAATTTTTATTAAATGTTCAAAGACACAACAGATGTGGGAGTGTTTCCTCTGGCTAGGTGGTGTGTGTGTTTGTGTATATAGCACCTATCAGTTCTAGGTGTAGAATGCAAAATGCCTTGGTAACAATCTTTCACCAAAAGATCCTTTACAGAACTGGTCTGGAGCAGTATGTGGCCTACTGGATTAGATCAGAAGGTTGCTGGTTCTGATCCTGTGCTGGTAGTCTCCACCATTGGATCCTTCAATAAGGCCCTTAAACGTCTGAAGCCTCAAATGCTAATTCTGTGTTGTGGTAGTGAAGCTGCCTTTTGCCTATTAGAGGGCAAGATTGGACAGGTGAAGGTGCCCCCATGGGGAGGAATAATGAATCAACTTTCATGTGAGCCAGTTGAGGATGAGGATCATTTCAGGTCCCAATACACTGCAGATATCAGATTTTAACTTTCAAATTGAGTTGAGTTGGGTTCATGATATGAGAGCTGGAATCATCTTGTGCTTCCCAGCACGTTGCCATTGAATGATTGTAAAATTAGGGACGAGGAACAGCTCAAATTTTATTGGTGAGCAACAATAAGGGAAGCGTGTCATCCACCAGGAATATTTTTCTTCACTTCAGTCCATACAAAAAAGTGAAGCTCCCAGTAGTGTTCCTGCTAGGTCAGTTGTGTAGTCAGACTGTCCTTCCAGTCACAATGCCTGTCATGGGCTGGTTCTTCATAAAAAAATACCCTTCAGCACAAAATACAGGAACCACATTTCATGTTCTACTTGCATATACATAAATGCAAATTTTAAAAGCAATGGAAGACGGGTGGTAATTTGTGAAGCAAGACAAAATGGTCATTTATACTCGGCTGGAACAGGCTCTGGTTGGACGTAAAATGGGGGCAGTAGCTATGTTCCTACCCTTGCCATGTCTCAGTTGCCCCAGTAAGGGGAGCTTCCATAGGTAGCCTTGGTGGCCTGGGACATGTTGGACTGGGTGCGTTGACTACCCTGTTTATAAAGGAATAATAAAGAAACGCTATTAATAGCATACCATGAATTCCCTAGCGTTTCAAAATACTGTGACACTAAAGAACCTGAAGCATAGGAATTTAGGTTCTGCTGGTGAGTGTAGGTTCCACCTTCATAGCTGAACGTGGGGGGGGGGACTATGTGACCAGCGGATTTCGTACGCAAAAGTTGGTGATGTCATGAGTTGTGCCAAAAGACACAAAGCAAAGGGTCGGAAGCCCACCTGGCCGTCCTGCGTCAGAGAATGGTGCAGCAAGTGGCCCTGGGGTTGCTGGTGCGGTGGGAGGATGTGGAGGAAGGGGGCTGGAGTATAACCCGGGCCTCCCCCTGGATTCAGAGGCCCAGAACTGCCCAGTGCCGATGGCAGACTGAACGGTGGCGTTGTCCCAGTGTGGAAACCCTGCTTATCAAAGGCCTGGTTCAAAAATGATGGTGTCGGGATCTACATAAGGAGACTATCAATGCTATGCCATGGCTGGAATGCCGTAGCTCTCACCTGGGTCTTATAAACTGAACCACTACTGTCGGCTGCACCAGAGCTGGATGTCACAGAGACGACTGCAACAGAGAAAAGGAAGAAGGTGCAGAAGCAGCATTTCCCTCATCTGAGGGAGCAGAATCTGCAGTGTTCTAACTTGCTGTCCTCTTCTGTGCAGACAGTGCAGTGAGGACAGAGACAGAATTCCCTCGTTTTTACTGGGTCAGGAAGCTATAGCATGACAATGTGAACATGCCTTACCTTTTCCTGAACCTGCAGCAGAACTTTTTGCCTGTGCCTGGGAGAGATCATTGTATCCTTTATTGTACTCCCCTGTGACTGGGGGGCCCTGCGTCAGATTGTCATACCCTTGGGGGTAGGAGGTGGGGAGAAGCATTTCAGCAAAAAGTTCATTTCTAACATGACCCCCACCCACGATTAAAACATGGAAAATCTGACTGATTAGAAGCATGATAAAAACGATTAGACAAAAATGTTCACATTTTGCACATTTAACAGTACAATGTAAGCCATCCTGTATGAAAACACTGTTATCAGTGTAAGTAAAACTTAGCACTGACTGGGCCCATCACAGTATAATAATCGTCGTGTCATCTGCCAGGAGAATTTCTCCAAACTTCAGCCCTTAAAAAAAAAGTTAAGCTCCCAATAGTATTTTTGCTAGGTCGGTTGTGAAATCAGTCTGTTCTTCCAGTCATGATACCTGTTTTACGAACAAGAGTGAAGTTAGAGGTGGTGGTAGGGGGGTGTACTCACCTGAGCCATACGAATGCTGCTGCAAAGGCCCGGAGGCCCCCCCAAGCCCCACTCCTTGCTGCTTGGCCGAGGCAGGAGGCACAAACACGGTGGGTCCGTATTGGAAGGTGCCGGGGACCCCTGCCATACTGGGGTAGTAGGGTAGGCCAGGGTAGCTGTAACCATGGGGTAGGGCTGGGTTGAGAAAGGTCTGCTGGGAGCTGTGGTGAGGCTGCTGATGGCTCTGGTTCTGCGGCTGGTTCTGGGGAGGAGGCTGGGAAGGGAGAGGTGTCAACATGGTGGAGGCCGGGGCTGGCGAGTCAGCCCTCCCAAACTTTGTTACTTCACCTGTCACAGTGAGGAAGGAGAAGCATAATGTCAGTGTAGCAGACAGTAAGTGAACCCAGGACAGGAAGTGAACACGAGACAGGAAGATAATGGAGATAAGCAGATAAGTGTTTGCAGGTGGTATTACCTGAACAAGAGCTATTGGGTAGATTTCCATCTCTGCTTGAAAGCGGCACAGTAGGGCTTGGAAAAGCCATCCCATAGTACTCCTGAAGAGATGGGCATGTTACTTTCGCTTCAATCACATATTACTTACCCATCCCTGTCCGTCACTAAGTCGGCAACAAAACCCAACAACTTAAACACACAAGCTCACCCTAAGCAAGTTACTGCAGCTAGCAGGTAAAGCATGGATTGCTTAAGTGGCCCCACAAAGTGAGACTCCTTACCATGGAGAGTCGGGACTGTAGTACATGGAGGTCTTCATAGCCATAGATCTGCTTAGTGACATGAGGAACATGCACTGAACATACACTGCACGTCACAGAGTTACGTAAAGGCACTACACGGCACAGACCTAAGTTCTAGGGATGTCACTAGAACCAATACTTTGGTACTAAGTTGATGTGTTACCGTGATGGTATCCATTTCTCTGCAGTACTGACTATTTCTGCATGGAATTTCACTGGCATTGATACTGACGGTTAAATTTCTGGTAGTGTGACATCCTTGCGTTGAGCCGAGTTAAAATCCAAACCATTATGGCATGTTAATCTCTTACCGGGTATGCAGGAAGAAGCCCCCCCGGGCCTACGATGTACTGACTGGGAAGCAGCGGTAGCACCTCCTGTGTGAGGTTTGGGGGGGCTTTATCTGTGGGGGTAAGTAGAAGATCCACTGATTACACCAGCAAAATATCTACTGCAGTGCAAATGAAGGAACTTCATGCTGTTCCTTCATGTTTAACGTGCGGCAAAATGCACTGCAGACAGTTTCCCCTGCGCTCAGCAGCTGGTAGCTTCGATCTAGTCCTTGTCAAGATTTCTCCATTAACCGAGCACCAAGACTCAAATGATGGAATGTATCCACAAGTACACACATTAACACAACACAAAACTGTTCTGCATTTTCCCTTGAAACTGAGCTGATTTTGGCGTACGACTCATTCTTGCAGTCGCTGTCTTACTTGATGATGGTGGCAGTGGTGCCGTGCGACACATTGAAGGCACCGCTGCCCTGTTTCCAATCAGACCGAGGCCATCTGAGCCCACGGTCCAACCACTAACAGATCCAGGGTCTGACCCTGAGAGGAGGGGCAGGCAGTTTGGGGTGTCCACAGTGGAGTTCTAAGGGGGCAGGACAGGAGAGAGGAGCTATATCACATTTACAGGTTCAAAGAGTAACATCTCACACATTCACGCACGAGTATTACGTGAACAACACCACAGTAGCACATTTCAAACATGGACACCTATTGTATGTTTCTACTGAAAGAATTTACCTTTTAAATAGTTTTATATTGCGCTTAACTACAACAAAATAATGATTGTGATTCACCACTAAATCCAGCTCTTTCCTAACAGTTTCCCATCACTAAATTTCAATGACAAGGAAAAATGTGAATTTGCACTAGGAAGGACTTTGTCTCAGTACATATATTAAAGGACACTCAAAATAGACCTTAAATTTGCTCTGTCATTTACAGGCTCACAGGAGTGAGTATTTGATCCGTTTACCATCAAAATCCCGTTTCCAGCACCGGTCAGGTGCCAGATCTCAGCGTCTGTACCATATGTGTATATATACATATACTATGGAACACTGATGTGAACCATTAAGTGCTTTCATGTACCAAAACAGACTCACTGTTACAGAGGAGGAGGAGGCACAGCTGGAAGAACTTCCATTTAACATGGCACTAAAGGAGGAAGATGAGGAGAAGTTGCTGTGGTTCATAAACCCCCCACCAATCCACTCCCTGGCATGTTAAATACCATTCATGCTCCAAAGTTCAGCAACCACTACAGACAACTGAAAGACGTCGGGTCAAATAAAATTTCTACTCACACACAGAAAAGGAAAGAAAAATCACAGAAGAATAAGTCACAAATGGGAGTTCTTACTCAAAAGACATCCAGTACTAACCAAAGCCCATCTGAGACAGTCTGCACAGAACAGTGCAAGTATGCTGTGGTGTTGCCCACCTGCTGTGGTCAGCCAGTGCTTCAGGTATCCGGACGGGTAGCACGCTGCTGTCTGTGGGCACCAATGGGGCAGCTGTACCACTGGAAGGGGCCTGAGAGGGACAGTCTGCTTTGGGGGTGGTAGTGCTGGGTAGAGCTGGGAGGGAACACAGAGGATGCCAGTAAATCATAACGGTCAATCAACTACAAACAGTGCAACAGTGATCTGAGAGCAAATACACAGGTTAACTTGGCAAGCTAAGAGCATCAGCCATACAGGCGTTTTTCTTATGGTGTACTTACAGTCTGCTGTGGGTGACGTCTTGGCACCATGACATCCATTCTATCAAAAAAAAAAAAAAAAAAAAAGAAATTTTCAAAAATTCTCCCCATTGCATACTATTTCCCTTGAGTCATTTTTACCTTTAAAAAAGGCATTACAGATGACAAAGCTCACCCCCTTATTTCAGTCATTCCACCCAGGACTCACCGAGACAACAGAGGGGTCGGGGTCCGGGCTGTGGGGGTAGGCCGGGCGGGAATCGGGGGGCAGGCTCCCCTCAAAACCAGGGGTGAAGGGGGGAGAGTACACGGGTCCTGAGCTTCCCAGGGTGGGAGAGGGAAGACCACACAGAGACACAGGGGGCTGGTGATAACTGGAGTGAAAGATCGAGATGGGGGGGGAGCACTAAGTCGCACTGAGAGCAGACAGAACTACACACACAGCAAGAATTTGTATCTACATAATACTAATGATATGCACCAATAAGCCAAAACAATGTAACCACTATCACGCGATGCAAATAATGTTGACTGTCTTGTAAAATGGTGCTCAAGGTCTGGGATATATTATGCAGTGAGTTAGCATTCGATACTCATAGTCAACATGTTGAACGCAGGAGAAATGGGCAGGGGTACAGATCAGACTAACTTTGACAACAGCCAAATCATTACGGACAGATGACTGGGTGAGAGCATCTCCGCCACAGCAAGGCAAATGTGGCGCTCATGGGTAGCTGTGGTGAGTACCTTCTGAGAGTGGTCTGAGAAGGGAAAAACCATGAACTGCTGACAGGGTGTTGGATCAACAAGACTTGTCAAAGCAACATACGAACGTACCCCTGCCTAGTATGAGTACTGAATGTTAAATTACCATGTAATACTCCAGACTTTTACACACATTTTAATAAGATAGTTAACATTATTTGCATCACATGGAGATCGCCATAATTTTTTGGCTTATCGTTATATATTAAATGATTATTATCCCTTCCCCTTTCTCAAACCGAGTGCCTAGACAGATTCTTCAAGTATGAAGTACTTTGCATTGAAGACGATAAACTACACTGCGCCATCAGCCAAACCCCCAAATCACCAGCACACCTACCTGAGGGGGGGTCTCAGGTGCAGGTTCTGAGCATGTGGTGCTGGTGCCGCTTCTGGGAGGCTGCTGTTGGGACCATTTTCTGGTTGGATCTGCTCCTGTAATGCTGGGTCTGAGGCACAATCCAGAGCTCCAAACTGCACATTGAGCCCAGAGACATCAGCCAAACCGGGCATCTCAACTGCTGATACAGGAATCTGTTAGGGCGAGATAATCAACCTTCAGCATCCCGAAGGTCCGACAGGCATCACCACATTGCGCAGCTGCCTGTTAATGTACTTCAGGCCTAAAGAACACTGGGAAGGTGACTACATTATAAAGATTTAACAGCATATTGGCATGTAGGCAGGTTCGATCATAAACACTAATAGTGACAGATGTTAGGTACCTTTGATGATGGAGGTATCTTGCGCTTCTGTATCTTCACCTGCCTCTGTTGTGTAAAGCAGACCTGGGACTCGAGCACACAGGTGGTCAAGGGGTCAAACCTGCCACTAGGAGAGGATCCCTCCGAATCTCTGGGTTTAGAGGACTCCAGAGTGGAAGGCACAACGTGGATGGATGGACTAGCCAGCTGTGCCAAAGCACTAGGCTTCGTGCAAGAGCCGACGTCCTGCTGCCCGTGTGTCAGCTGATTCAAGACCAGGGAAGGCTCTGGCTGGGTCCCAAAGTCTCCTGAAACAAGGCAAAGCAAGGATATCCATAAAGCGCCTTTCAAACATACAGGAAATTTAAAAAGTGTTTTAACTGTAGATTAAAAGATACAATGTACATTACATAAAAGATAAACATAAGAAAAAAAATATATAAGGGAAAACAGGAAAGATGGAAAACTTGTTTGAGAAGAACTCAGCCGAGAGTTGTTAAAATCTTATCTAGCTCTGATTTAAAGGAACACAAGGTTTTAGCTTGCACTACACTAGCAGGAAGACTATTCCATACTCTAACTACACGCTGTGTAAAGAAGTGCTTCATGACGTACTATTTGAAACAGCACATAAAATTCTCCAAGGCAAATATAGTCTTTACACGATTAAATGGAAAAATCCGTAAATCCTATTTCACATGTAAAATGTACAAAGTTGTGGGCACCTACCCCTAAGTGTCCATAAATATATGATTTTTTTCCTGTTAAGATTTGTTTGATAATTCCAGGATATTATGTAAAAAAATTAGACATATTTTGGATATCCTTCTGTGTGTACGCAATATTGATAAATGAGGCCCCAGGTGAAAACTGTCTTCCTTCTTTATTGCAAAATAATATGATTGAGTTTGTTTCTATTTACGTGAAGAAATTTTTTGCACACCCAGTTAATTGTTCTATGCACTGGCATAGTAAATCTATAGAGCTATAGTAATTTGGTGAGAAGCTATTTAGATCTGGGTGTCATCTACATAGCTACAGTTATTTATTTACAGTGAAGATCAAATTTAGAGATCAACCTACAATTTCCTAATTTTTAAAATCACTGCTTATACCTATTTGAAGTCTTCGTAAGGGCAGTTTTTTAAGCATATTTCATAATTTAAATATATTATAAAGCACAATATATAAACACTTAAATGAGAAATTTGAAGTAGAACTCTGATCAAAATTGTAGAACACTGTCAGACACCTCCCAGTTATTAGTGTTAATCTGGCATCTGGTGCTAATTTCCTATCTAATTAATTATCGGACAAGCCCTATTTATCTGGCTGTACTCCCAATTTCTCTGCAAGATGGTGAGCGAAACCCTGTGACAGCAGGTTGTCCAGATAAAGACCAAAGGCATAACCCTTTCGGCCATTGCAAGAGAAGTTAGTCATTCCAAGTCTGTGATTTCTACAATATTGTAGTTTTACAATGACACTGATTTGGAGGGCTAACTCAAGTTTTCAGTGAATTTGTATGCATCCCTGTTGAGTTTTCATTTAAGCAGATAATTGTTTTGCAAAGCAGTCACAATCTTCCAAGTACAACCTGTGCCAGTTAAAGATCGTTCCAGAATGCCCTACACAGTTTTATAGTCTGTCGAAAAGTATGTTTTGGTCCACAGTGTTGAAATCTACAATTAGGTCCTTAAGTGTATCATAGGCACAAGAACAGATGCTGAGCCAATTAACATTTATACAAATGTTTAAAACCGTTATAAAAGGATCCGTACTTTGATGGGGTTTAGATCCTAAATGAAACGCATCAAAACAGCCATGACTTCAAAGCTGCTTAGTTGATTATGAACAACTTATCCTATAATCTTGCTTACAAAAGGAATATTAAATAGGTAACATGCTGTCAAAATGAAAACAACTTATTCCCTGGAAAACCCTGTCACCCCTCACACCGTCTAATCCCCAGTCCTCCAGTTTCTAGAATTATTGGATTGGTCATTAAAGAAAAAGCAAGTATTAAAATAAATAAATCTGCATATATAAATAAAGGGAGTATTTATGTGAAACAGACTTATGAAAGGAAACATCATACGTGATGTTCCAGCACTCACTACTGAACTGGGTGGCCACAGGTTGGAAGGAAGAGCTGGAACTTGAGGCCCCCCGTCCATGTGACGCTGCAGAGTCTATGGCAGTGCTACTGGGGGGCTGGCTGGGACCTGGCCCCACCTCCTTCATCTGCTCCAAAGTCTGCACTGCGGTTGAAGGACTCAGCTTTGGCACATCAACATCCCTTAAGCTCACACCCAAGACAGAGGACTGAGAAGACATGGAACGGTTTGGAGGTTAGAGGAGATGCTAAACTGGTATCCCTTGTCTTTTAGTTTAGCACTTTAGAGTCTTACTACAACACATTTTTGCCAGCTTTTCTTTTGGCTTCTTCCTATTTACTAGGGGCTTTACAATTCATCTATTCTAATTGAAATGTCGATTGTTAAGGCCACGATACAATAGTAACGACTCAATTAAGAAATGTCGATTCATATCATTAAACCATTTTGATACGCCAAAACGCTGCAGAAAAGATCTGTGAAAAATTTGTCACATAAAGCAATCTAGAGACTTACCTTCGTAGAGACCAACACATTCCAGTAGAATTAATGTAGTTTACTACATCTATTTTCCTATGCATATCCAGAAACAGTTTATTGTTGTTAAAAGTACAAACGTGCAGTTTTTGACATGTAATTTTGGTGCATATTAAACACTTATTGTTGTCTTTTTGAATTCAAATAAATTAGACTAAAATCAGCTTATGTCTCACTGTATTGAAAATATAGATCATATATTACTCAGTCGAAGCATATCGTATTTCAGTAACATTTCAAATATCGGCAGACATAAAATCGCTGCCTTGAAAAATCGAAATCGAATCACATTGTGGCAAAGCTTACATCCATACTATAAACAAGTGCTTTATTTGAGAATAGAATAATTATTTATTAATAAATTGAGAGGCTCAGAGAGTAGCACTGTTGATTCACACCTCCAGTGTGCTGGGGATGTGAATTAAGCCCCTGCTGTGTGTGGGGATAATAATATATTACATTGTAATAAAAACCTGTAATTTTGACATTGCTGTGATAATTTTTTTCAATTCTCACAAGAGGAAATTTTGTATAAAAATCAGAGACTGCAATCAGAAAACTAAAAATATCAAAGTCTTGTTATTTGTTTGGTTACTTATGGTTTAGGACTGGTTAGGGATTATCTGTATTTCCACTGAGCTATGCCTCTCACCAGGTCAGCGTGTGCATTTCCACTAAACTACACCTCTCACCAGGGCAGCATGTGCATAGCTGAGGGCAGGACCTCCATTGGGGGACTGATGGTGTGAGTTGGTAAACACCAGGCTATGGCCCAAGGCCTGGGGGGAGTGGGGCTCTGTGTTATCCAGCTCCAGCTCTCCATTTGGCTTCTTAAGCAGAGAGGCCAGATCCAGACTAAAAGAGACACAGAGGTACAATGATGATCATCTTCAGGAGAAAAATCAGGCCTACCCGTTAAAATACATATTATGCCAGAAAACCATTATCCACAATCCAAGAATACAGACTGAACATACTGAAAGTGTACAAAGCTCACACAGCTGTAATCACCTCTGTGCAGCAGTGGCGTAGTGCTCAGTCACAGGTACAGAAGATGCAGTGAACACTTTGGTCTCAGACAGCTGTCACAGAAGAAAGGAAGCCTTCTTATTGGATGCTGAGGTGCTGCTGTGACACAGTGACCTACATGACGTATATCATGACGGTAAGAAGATGCCAGCCTCTCATGGCAGGCTCACATACTCACATCTTCATTCCAGTCCTCCACAGCCCAGGCATCCATCGGGTTTTGCCATGACCCTAAAAGGGGGCCGGAAGCCGACTCAGGAAGCAGATTCACACAGCCAGCCTCAGCTGCTCAAAGGCTGTTTGCAAATGTGTTTCATTTCAAAATTCATATGCTATACAAAACTGGTGCAATTAAACCAGCCTGCCGATGTTTCCACTCTCGGCATCAGTACTTCAGCAGTGTCTTTACCTTTAGGATATATAGCAAGCACTCACCTGTGCCTTGTTTCTCCACCTGCCTTTTGGCTGAGTCTGCGGTATAGTCGGCTGGGTTAAATGTCCTGTACAGATGCACGGGAACAGAAAGACTCATTATCTGCTGTGACAAACAGACCAATCAAGACTTGATCTTTATTTTGAAGTTTGGAAATGCTACGCCTGGCACGTGGAGCTTGCATGCTGATAGCTACCATTTCACAGGCAGGCGGTCAGCTTATAACACCACATTTTCCCATTCATGCACAAAAGAGAATAAAAAAGAGCTGAAGCAAAGCAGCATTTAAATGAAAGCATGACCTGACCCAACCCACCTCACCCCCCACACTCACCCCATTCTCTGTGCAGAAAAGTGGCTGCCCACACGGGCTGAACCCCGTCCGCGACCTCCCCAAGTCAGGGAGAGAGGGAAAGAGAGAGAGACAGGAAGAGAGTTCGTTAATGTGTCAAATTGTTGCAATATGAAACATCGATGTTACGGACAGGAAACGGGAGCCTAATGAACACAATTTGGACTTACAGTCCTCTTCATTCATATGTCTGAAAGTTCTGAAGTTGAAAGTTCATAAGTAGAGGGGCGTCTGTATACTACATGTTCACTTTACAACAGCCTGAGCCATGAACATGGATACACAAACACACCAATTCTCTCTGGGTATTTCACATGATATATGACAATGTGGTCAGCCACTATATGGGGGGGACATTTGTGCATAAATGAGGGGCATATTTTCAAATCACCAGTGCACCTATTTACAAAATTTAGTTACACTATCTCCAAAAATGGTTGCAAAATGTGACTAAATGGCAGCAGTCTGGAATCCTGTGGAGCCACAGTTTTGATTTCTTAGGCATTTTACACTCAGCCTTACCCTCCCGGCTGTGGTTGGCCCCTCTGCCTCTACTGTTTGCCTCCCCACGACCCCGTGGGGCCTCCTTATCCATCCTCTTCTCCCGGATCTCCTTGTTCTCTGTAGAGGAGCTTTCCTTCCCAGGGACACGCCTCCGTCCCACAGTCTCCCATGAAGTCTGAACAGGAGAAAAACAGGGGAAGAGGAGGAGGACAGAGCAGAGAACCACAGCTTTTTCATTTGTAGTTCCCAAAATAAAAAATGACTCATGCATTATCTATCCAACAGCGTGGTCATGAATAGCACTCAAGGACAAGGACCACACTGGTTATATAAAATGCATTTGATTTGTCCCAGAAATCCCAGCTCATTTACTATTTTCTCAATAATTCTACATTCAACTAATAAAAGATGAACCTGAGAAATCATGTACCACATCCTTAAGCATGAGAGTGAACTCTCGTACAGAAATTACACCCACATCTTGGCAAATCCTATCTAAAAGTCTTTATCTCATCCATTAAATTTCTCTCACTTGCTTACCACATCTGAGCTCCCTTCCAGAAGGAAATTGATGGCTTTGATAATGTCTTCCTTGCAGTCATGTAGTGCTACCACACACTCGTCTTGGTTCTTCCCTGTGACCTCCATCAGCTGTGCAACAACACCAGCTATGAGCACAAACCTTTTACAACCTGCTCAAACAGGGTCAAGCGGTCAAATGTACACTGAAACCATATAACACATATCACTAGGAAAAAAATTACAACAGGTTCACTATGTAATGTTACCAGTTTCTCAAGAGCTTCACACTAGAACCATAATTGCCTTATTAACCTGTTTGATTTTGTCCTCAAAATCTGCGTCATTTGTGTCATAGATCATCTGGGCCAGCCTGATCTGTTCTGCTGTGGCCTGGAGGGACAGTGGGAATGGGTGAGGTCACTGATACAGATCGGTGCATGGTATGTGCACATTCAATGGCTGTTAACCACTTACAACTGGCTAAACTAGAGTGAGAACTGCTTACATGTTCAGATAGACCAGAAACCTATCAATAAGAGCACATTTTAGCAGACGGACACTAAGATCTGCCAAGATCAAAGTAAAGAACTGCCAGCTGAAAAGAAACCCTTGTTGGGTGCCAGACATCACGTGTAAATTACCTCACCATTTACCTGAATCTGTCTCTGAGTCTGTGAAGCTTGTGTCACTGTGGGCAAAACTTTGTCCCGAGGGCCCCAAGATCGATCGCCTAATGAGGTCATCGCCGTACAGTATATACAAAATGGCGTATGTACAAAATAGAAAAATCTATGAGACAGGGGGAAAAGAATAAGGTCTGAAAGTCAGGGTGATTAATGTTGCATCGAGGCATCATGATTAATCAATGATTAAGGCAGTGATTCAATTGCATTGATCTGTAACATCAGAATAGGTGATTTTTGTGGGCAAAAAACAGTTTCATTAAAGATACTCCGAACTTCTGAGTTGCACGCTCTTGTTATAACATGCTGTAGGTAGCAACACTAGAATGTGAATTTCTGAAATGTAGTATGGCGGGGAAGGCTAATTAATATTCATGGCGGAAATGCTACTAAATCGTTACCCTACAACCCCTTCCCGGGAAACTTGCCATGGTTTGTAGGGCAGAACACTCTCTCTTAAACATAAGAAACCCTTACAGCACAATTTTTTTCAGGAAATGTCCCTATTTTTTGTGCAAAAAAGTTATTCTTTTCACTAGCTGTGGTAGCAATTAGAGATGCTATCACATTATCATTTCTGGCCCGCAAACCGATCTCTCTTTTCCACAGAATAAAAAAATGATGTGACATCAATCTGCTAATTTGTGGTGGCATTCTCGGCAAATTTCACTGCCGGTAAATTTCCACATCAATGGATTAGCCTACATATCACTAGTTAGCCTACATGAAAGTGATAGTACTTCCTTTACGTTTGTTTTTTCCTGTACAGGTCAGATACTGGCATTTTTGACAAATGGCACTGGTTTGTTCTCCCTGTTTAGTAACAATAATAAAAATTTATGTTCTGGGATTCAGCTTTTTTTGTATTTCATTATTAATTGTCCTGCCCGGCTTGTCCGATCCTCGTGTGTGCCACGTCCCCTGATTATCCACGTGTGCTTCCCTGATCTTGCCCAGCTGTGTCCAATTATTTTCGCCCAGTCTCGTCTATTTCAGTCCATGTTTTGCCTTAGTTTTTGTCCGTCATTGATGTTAGGTGCTGTTAGTCCATGTCCGATGTTTCCTGCTCTCCGTTTCCCTAATAAATCCCCGTTTTCCACTTGCTTCCTGCCCGTTCGCCTTACCCGGCGCTATACCCGCGTTACCCGTGACTCTGACACTAATGTGTAATTAAGTTTCCATGGTTATATTTGTGAATCTATTTCAGTGAAGTTAAAAAGGTTTGAATTTAGGTTATCAAAATAATTGAATAACTGACAAATTAAATCATGGTAAAGATTTCCAGTGCCCTAAATAATTGAATTTCCTTGGGCCCAATGACTTACAACCCTATCAAAAACAGATTAGGTATGTACTCTGTAGGTCAAAGACAGTCAAAAATATATTTATTTGCTAAAAAAAAATATTATACAACATTGAATGCACAGAGTTTTACAAGCCTGCACAGTGCTTAGCTTCCATCAGTGAGAGAAAGAGCTTTGGGCAGAGGGTTTAAACTAGTATCATAGTCAACAACATGCTCATTTGTAACACTATAACATTACTTGTTGCTCGTCGGACTTAAATTTAGGTCCTGCAGGGGACTTTACTGGTGTCTCCTTACAGTTCAGTAACATTTCATGTCGCTCTCTAATACACCGCAAATACAGTAGACAGGGACTGTGTACATAAACAGACAATAATGCATAACCAGGACAACCAAGCAACTGTTCAAACCCTTTCACCAAATCTTCTTTTTTCTATTTGATTTCAACTCTCCTGTTCTATGGGCAGTATAACTAGGACCCTAATAACTTTCCAATATATGGAAATTATATTTGCACTTGGACAAGTGACTCTGATGTCAAAAGACCGCAGAAGTACTGTAAATATTGTATATTTATTTAATTTACCAAGTAAATAGGCTACTGACCTTTGTTGTTTGCAAGCTATTTTGGACAAAAGCACCAAGTATAAATGTAATACTTATGTTGGCTAATGACAAGACAAGCAAAAAAATAGAAAACCTGTATGTAAACATATATAAACATTCCTCAGTTCCTCAAGGGTAGCTTCCTCTCTGGCGCTGATCAAAATCATACATGCAAGCCCCATTGTGCAGTAGAAAAGTTATAAAACTTTTACTATCGTTATAATGAGTGAAACTTTAAGCCGCTGGTATTTGGCATAACTAGAGTTACCGAAGGTATTACAGTGAGATCAGGTAATGCACAGCACTACAGCTGGGGGAAATGATGATATTATCGGTAATCGACAATTTCAGACAAGTAACTAATTTTTAGATGAAGTAACCTACGCTATTAATGAGTTTTAATAGCTTGTCAGTTGTGGTGTACAGACCCTCCCGAACTGTAAAATTAAATGTTCCACATTGATCCATGATAATGCACAATTTGTCCCATATTTTCATAAACATTTCTACACAGTAGGAGGAGAACATGGAAAGAGAAAAAAAATAAATGTAAGATCTCACACAACTTTTGTTTTAAGCACTAGACGTATGAAGTATAATGCATACCACTTAATCTTCATATTTCGCATCTTTATATGTATTTATTAATAACTGCACTGTACCATTAAAAGTACAAAGGGTTAAATAGTATAGCTGAGGATAAGAATTTTTGCTTAGCCGCAGAGGGTGGATGCCCCGGAGGATCCATCGTTTCATATCCTTAGTGCCTGGCCCCCTTTCCCTTTCTCCCTCTTTAAGGTGGCTGTATACTTCGGCGTCCAGACAAAATGAAATCGAACATGCTGGCACAAACAATCTGTCACATACTTAAAACGATGCCACCACATTGCCCATTCTATGTCACACCACAACCCAAGAGGGAGCATGTTTTCGACACAACAGACCTACATAAATAGGGCAAATTTATGTATTGTGGCAAGTGCATGATTCATTTTAATAAAGGAGATGACACCTCTTTTAAAATAGAAGTTATGCTCTTTATTAACAACCAATATTGGTGTAATACTAGCAGCACCACAGCCAACAACTTACACGACACTCATGATTACACGCTAACAAATCACACGCATTCCACAGAAAATATTACACCGCAAACCTTACAACATTTTTCTATTAGCATAAATATACAAATTAACATATTTATTTACATAATTTAAAGATATGCACAGTGCAGTGCAAAGCATACCAGTAATATAGGACAGTGAGCAGCTCACAACCATTTTACTTTCGCTGTGTATGGGCGCCATCCATTAATTTCCATTTTCTCTTTATATTGTTTGCTTTTAAATTTGCCCTTATGTAACATTTACATAATGTTATTTCACATCATCATATGCAGAGTAATGAATATGACTGGTCGTTCTTCACTTATTCGCTTTAACATGACCGGAGTACCCTATTACTATGCCCAACAATGCACCAAGATGGCGACACAAGGGGACTGCGCACTAAATTGCAACCATCCTTTAAATCAGACTTTAAGGGTACACTTTCTAACGGACAAACCACCATCATGCGTTCGTTCAGTGGTTAAAGTGTTTCCTTCAAATAGCAAGTTAAAAGAGAATAAAAGTGGGGATAATTTCTGACAGGCAGTGTTGGTACTCCTGTAGCCAAGACATAACTACAGGTGACATCTAAAATTGTTTATCCTGGGACCAAAAAATAAATATAAATCGATATTATGACAAAAGGAAAGCATATAAACGACAAATGAGACCTCGACGTTAACAGGTCAATAAAACGAACGTTTTGTATTCCAATTAATCATTTGTAACGACCCGGTCAATAACAACACTTAACTTGAATGACATTGAAAGTCAAGTCATTCAAGACTATGTGAGGGCCCAATCAAAACCCACCTCTGTACTAAAGAACAGTAGGTCTATATTTTAAAATGTTGATTAATTAAAGGTCTGCAATTTTAAAAATTAAAGTACTTGAACCTTTCGAATAAGAACACACTAAAACCTTATTTTATACAAATTTTTATGGTCTGCGTAACAGCATAATTACTTTAACAACATGCTTATCTGAAAAATATTACATTCAATTATCTTCATTTGAAGAACCCAGACAAGCGTTATTCCCCCGACTTCGCTGTTCTAACACCATAAGTATGTCTGATCCAGAGCAAAACAGCAGGCTAATAAGATATCTTCGCGGTCATCTTAAAACTCTTTCTCTAAATAATCATTAGCTAATATTCATACTTGTGTTATGGATGTTATTGCAGACAAACATAAACGAAACACAAAAAAAGGCAAAAATCACTCGACCGGGTCTCCAATGTAAATGCCTCCTATATGCTGATTACGTGGCCATCTACATAATAAGTCAGAAGACGATACTTCACGGTAATATAATTTTTTGACCGAAGCTGTCACACAGCGCTCAGTGTACAGTGTCAACATAAAGCTTGATAGCCAGACAGCTATAGTTAGCTAAAACGAGAATAAGCCCGCAACTGCAACTGACAACACAATAAGACACGACAGCTCTTTATCGATACCATAAAAGTACTAATCAGTACATGGCCACTTCAGTTTTATATCTCGTATAACAACTACGAAAACTGAAATTACAGGATATATTGTATTTATTTATGTTTCACCAAGGTTCGGATTTTTTTTTTTTACCTGCTAACACGCTTCCCCTCAGCCAGCGGCACAGCGCGTCACGTGACTACCCGCGAGCTGTAGCCTCTCACCGTCGAGCGCGCGGGACGGCATTCAAGCCGGCGCTCCTCGCGCGTGTATGGCGTGCTTGCCTTGCAGTTATTAAAGTGTCTTGTGCCCTGCGAACCAGTATGGAATCTGCAATGTTCCTCTTGGATTAATGTTTGACTTTGGTCATTTGACTGACCATCCTCTGCAGTTCCCTGGCATATGCCTTCCCTGGGAAGCTGAGCAGTGTAATCCCTCTGAAGAGTTTATAATTCTGGCTAACTTGTCAGATTTAACCCCAGGTTAAAATGACTTTATCCTCATTCACTCATGTTTAGCCCAGACTGCATGGAAGTAAATTGATGCAAAAAAAGCATGTTGAATCACACTAATCAAATAAAAATGCATTGCAATAATGCTAACTGTCAACTTGGGGTCTACACAAGAACTCTGTCGGTACTCAGTCACTCATTCTACTAGTTCTGGATGTAGAAAGTTGAATATCGGACTATATTTTAGACCACTGAAATTGTGGTAGTGCAAAAACAAGAGGAATTATGAAGATGTATTTAAAACACATCAAATTTTCTCACACAGTGTTTCAGTGGGGACGCCCTGGACGGCAGACCGTGGCAGGGCTCGCACTCACGTGGTGTTTCAGTGATTTGTATAAGACATATATGTAATATAACAGAGCTTCATAGATTCAACTAACATGAACTCTCAACAAAAATAAATACATTAACAGGATGTTAAGTAAATTATATAGTGCAACCAAAGTGGCCAGGCCACTCCTTCAACACACACAAATATAAGAAATAAAAAAACGTTAAATGTTGTAGGACACAGTAGTTTTTAAAGTACTGCCATTCTTCAGCTAAGGAAATAATTAAATGTATCAGTCTTTCAAGAACAAGTAGATTAAAATGCTCATATAATTCTCCTCACATCGATTTTTATTCCAGTGCAAAGTAATCAAAAAAATGACTTAAAATACTATGAATAATGATTTATTGGTGTTAAATTGCACATAAGAATAAGTAAAAAGCTGATATGACATGTGAGAAACATTTTCTAACTGTAAGTTGCGTCAGACATCAAAGGTCAATTACACCCAAACTTTAAGTTATTTTCTATCCACAATAATTGCAAACATACCCAAATGAAAGTTTACCACGTCAAATTGGCTTTTTTCTGATCTCAGTATCAACACCTAATGTGCATATTCTGGTTGCCAATGAATCAAAAATATTCCTAAATGATATTTACATCAGAAGCTAAGGTGCCTCTATCTGTACTAGTGTATATTTGAATTTTCCCTTAGGGATACATACAAAGTATAGAGTAGTTTATGTCCCTATACTACGAATCATATAAAACTGTCTACATGATCCAAATGCCACACAGAAACACAGAAGTGTTTTTAAAAATGATAAAAATGGCATAGATTCCTACCACAATTAACATTACGAGCAACATTATTCATGAAATTCCTTTCACATCTAGAAATTTATTTAACACTTCAGTTTGACCCCCACCCAGAGTCCTCCTCGCTGGTAGGGCATGAGTTACATAGGTCTGCTTCTTAAGGTACCTTAGTAAAGCTAATGAACTGCTGTTCATGAGAGATGAATAAATGAAACGCATAGATATATTTAATCTATATAGGCAAACCAAGCAGGTTTACAAAGAGCTTACTACACAAATGAAGACGGCAGTGCCTGGCAATATCAATCAAGGAAACGTGTTGTTTTACTCTGCCGTCTGTCACTGTTCCTCCCTCATCACAGACCTCTTCGCAAAATAAAACACTCAGAGTATATGCTGTTTTTCTATTAAAAATAAAACGTATGTATAGCTATTTTGGTGAGACACGAACCTTTGGCAGAGGACAAAGGGAGGGAAGAGGGTTTAAAATAAATAAGCAAACTAGGTGTGGAAGAGATCAGAGATCCCATAATCAAATCAGATGTGGTGATAGCTCCCCCCATTTTCCTTCAAGGCTGGGGAGGTCACTTGATGGATATTGGTGGACGCTCCACTTGCAGTCACTGCACTGCAAAAGTGCAGCTTTTGTTTTTTGTTTGGGGATTTGGGGGGTGGGCAGCACTCCCCTGCCTTCTAGCTCCACAGTCCAGCATAGTTCCCATATAGGCCTGAGCACAGTGGCCCCCCTGCCACAAAGAGCTTGGTGCCCGACGAGTCATAGCAATGTGTGTACACCGCATTGGGGAAGGAGTTGATGTCAGAGAAGTAGCTTCTCCATGTGTCATCATGGTTCTACGGATAAGAGACAGAAGACAAGTTTACTGCATGCAGGCCGGGGACTGGCACTTAGTAAATGGCTGATTCCTTAACACTGTTCCGAGTTCATTTCAACTAACAAGTGCAGAGCACACAATGTCACTTTGTGAAGCACTAACCAGCCAGCCCTTGCCAGTAGTAAGCCTAAGGATGCCCTCCCCTGGACACTGTCGGTATCCACAGCCCGAGCTGGACGGGTCCTCCAGGAACCTCTGGGCCCGGATATCGAAGAACAACAGGAAGCCATGACCGGTTCCCACAGTCACTATGTGTTCATAGAAGCTGACCGACCGGGTGCCTGTATAAAACACAGCGTGAATTACATTACTGCACTCAGCATCATACGACAAGGAGATGCATGTGTGCGTCTCATTGCACTTGCCGCTGTCACGTTCCCGTGAGCTGACGGACTTCACATTGTGAGGTGGCTGCCGGGGATCGAGGAAGGACACGTGAGCTTGGGAGCCCACAGCGTACAGCGACCATTCCTGCCCGTACGCTAGGCACACGTTCTCTTTGCACTGGGGCAGCTTAGTTGACAGCAGCTGGAAAAAAGCAGATCAGCAGGTCATTAGGCAGCGGTCATGTCCAAGTGGCAGTCACACCCCAGCTTAACAGCTTCTACTTAACCAGGAAAAAGCAGCAGTGTTAACGTCAAACGTTCTACTGATTTTTCTTATAAAAATGTTCGGTAACTTTACAGGCGGCCATTTTTTAGTAATTCATAAACGCATTCATAACTAATAATAATGCATTAATAAAGCATTAAAAACATGGCATAAATATTTATCAAAAGGCATAACATTATAAGCATGTGTATGGTGCATTATGAATGCTTTATGAAACTCATCTATAATGCACTATAGGTAACTTCATAATGCATTATAAAACATTAAAACAACTTCAAAAACACTCTAGAACACTCACCTTGTACAAACTGTGTTCTGCTTTCCACAAGTGGAAATAACCATCCAAAGATACCGCACCTAGCTCCTGAAACAGAAAAACCCTCAGGCAGTCACCCAGGGCATATTCAGAGGAAAAACATGTCGACGTTGCCAAAATGGTGGCATGATTCTGTTATTAATTACAGCTGTAGAATTAATAAAATCTCATTTTGTGTGCTCTGGAAATCCATTTTAGATGCTATGCTTTTGGGGGGCGCAGACAGACACCAAATAATTTTAGAAAGTATTCAAGAGATATTACTCGAAATAAACACCTTCATTCCATAGCTCTTCAGGAATAGTGAGAATTCCAGTTTACAAATATGCAAGTTCCAAAGTGGATGCTAACCTTGCGGTTACTGTTGAAAGCCAGTGCTCTGACTTTGCAGTTGTATGGGTTGGTGTATTCCTTGGGGATGTCCTCTAGGGCACGATGGCAGATGTGCACATAACCTGGGATTCCTTCTGCTTCCTGTCTCCTCTCCGCCCGGCTGACTACCTCCTCAGACACCTCCCACAATCCCATGGAGCCATCTCGGGAGCCTGAGAAAGACGGTTATTTAAAAGATGCCAGGAGCTGTTCCACTTGAAATTGCCGCAATTAAAAGTACACAGATAGATACTTTGAGAATATGAATGAATTACTACATATCAAAAGAGTCAGGGTGGCCTCAGGTCCCAACAGAAGTCATTGTAGCTCTAGTCAGTTTAGTACAAACTCACCTGAAACAGCTAAAGTATCACTTATCCAAGCAATGGAGAAGATCCAGTCATTGTGCCCATCCTATGAAACCAAAAAATAAATAAATAACTAGTCACTGTTCTAGAGTGCCCCTCAACTAAAGGAACTTTTAAGACATCAACAAGTTCCTGCTATGTAACAGCAACGGTGTCACTCAAACACTTGTTAGAAATATATGGCGCTTTTCCACTGCGACCAAGAACCGAGCCGTATCTGAGCCATACCTCAAACTGACCATTTTCCATTGAAAATTGTGCCCTTGAGGTGTAAAGTGGGCTATCCCACAAAAACAAAGTTTCGAGAAAATGAGCTGCAAAGTTGAATTTTTTTCCAAAAAAAAATCAGTGTGCCTATACTCTACAATTGATATGAATATTATCAATTTTCCATCCATTTTCCAAACCGCTTATCCATACTGGGTCGCGGGGGGTCCGGAGCCTATCCCGGAAGCAATGGGCACGA
>JAODJX010000119.1:25396594-25415373 GCA_026776945.1 Isichthys henryi | reverse complement strand
TGTGGGGGGAAACCGGAGTACCCGGAGGAAACCCCACGACAACATGGGGAGAACATGCAAACTCCACACACATGTGATCCAGGCGGGGATTTGAACCCGGGTCCCAGAGGTGTGAGGCGACAGTGCTAACCACTGCACCACCATATATATATCCATACCCAAGTCATACCCCCACTGACATGATCCTGCTTACTGGCAGACCAAAAGCGTGACTAAACCAAACTAGTTTAGAAATCTTCAAACCCAGCAACGTTTTTATCAAGCCGACCCCTCTGCAATGGAAAACCGAAGCAAACGAACTGCGCTGTATGGCTCTGTACTTGGCAGCAGTGGAAAAGCACCAATATTCATCCTCCCTTCTCATTTGTCCAATTTGTTTATAACTCATGGTAATAAAGATGCATCTCATTTTAATCAACAGTGCAAAGTTGAACATATAATGGCTTAAATCTACAACATTTAACATCTACATAAAAAGAATAGGAATAAAGAAAGACTGACATCTCCCACACAGACAGGGTCCAAGGTAGGCAAGCGATACACAGCCAGGCTGTTGGGGTTGTCTCCACCTGTAGCCAGCAGGGTGCCTGAGGGATTTACTTCAATGGCATGAATGCCACAGCTCTGCTGATCTAGAGCCGGTGCAGAGCCCGACATGGGAGCTACATCATAAACGGGAAGGCCTGCTCCACCCTCTGCAGCATGGGCCTGCCTGTCCTTCAGCATGGGAATCCGGGTGATCTGCCCCGTCTGAACATCCACAACGAAGAGCTTTGGGGGAGCAGAGGGGACACCACTTAAACCACTGGCCAAAACACGGGCTAGCAATGCTCAGCAAAGCTGCTCTAGCATCAAAACATGGCAGTGCAACATGTATTCCTTTTACAAATTTTAAAGAATTTTACTCAACCCTTCCATGCATCTACTCAAGAATTACACACACAAGTATGCAAACAATAAACTCAAAGCACAAAAAGCTAGGCCCTCTAAGTACCGACATTTGCACTACACTTACCGTGTTGCACTTGGTTCCACACACCACCTGCCTATGATTGAGCCACTGGGAGGCGAACACTTTATTGAGGTGTCCAAGGGAAAACTCCTGCTCGCGCAGGATCCCGGGTAGCCGGCCAGCGACAACACCGCGCAGGCTGCGCTCCAGGAGACGCTCATGCTGCTGTCTGTGCGCACGCGTCCCGCGGCCCTGAAGCACACGCACTACAGAGCCTCGCTCGCTCCATGGGCGCCAGCCGAATGTGGAGGATGACGAGGGTGACGATGCACATACACGGACCCGCTTGCTGGAAGAGGGGCAACAGCCCGGCTGAGTAGAGGGGAGAAAAAAACACACAGAATCCCTTCCTATAAAAACATTGTTTGCGTCACGATTTTTTCAGAGTAAGAGTTTTTCCCAGTGAGTGTCCATTCAAATACAGCATTTCAAGTTTAAATAATACAAAAAAAAATAAGGATGAAGCACAACTGGTGCTAAGACACCTAATAAATACAGGGTGGTTTAAAACTTTCAGTTTCACATTAATACACACTTCATCAGCACATTGATTATTCAAACCAATATATGATTATTAAAACTAATATATATATATATATATATATATATATATATATATAAAAAACAATATTTCTCTTAAATTTCCTCGATATGTATGCAACATATACAAATGGAAACTAATATTTCGCTTAATTTTCATTAATCAATGACAACTCATTAGTTCATTTTTGGGGTAAAAACTAGGCCAACAATCCAAAGTTCGATACTATATCACAAAGGTTTCAAAACAATTAAATAAGGTGGTCTACAGTACTAAGTAATAGTTTCACGCTTCCATTTTGAACGCCAATTCACATCTATACAATTTATTCAACAGCGCAAAGAAGATCGAGCAGAAGGGAAACCAGCTGCATGCTTCACAAGAACCGTGTGTGTCGCCTTGGTATTAATCAAAGTTAGACAATGTAAAAAGCAGCACTAAAATAAAGCACATTTAGGGAGAAGATGTCAATTACGTGACTTGTTACGAATACGCCTCGAATACGACTATTAAGCGCAACTAAAGATCCTAATTTGGTACTTTTCACTTAAGCAAAGGAAAGTTAGCAGGCTGATTCACTAAGTTAGCTACAGCTGAAAAGCCATATGAAAACTATACCGATATATCACAAACGCTGTCAATTTCCCCAACAGATCATCTACGACTAGGGAGTTAATCCCACTCCGCTCCGCTACACCCATCTATGTGGGTAAGAGAATATGTGGCAGTGGGATGGAAAACTTGATATAATAATGGGATTGACTACCCCCTGAGTGTGTAGTTTGGCTCCATTAGGCCTATATTTAAATAACGGCAGCTTCCTGTACCTAGAAGTGTATTTTTCCCCCAAACAATAATAACAATAATGAAGTAGGTCTGCTTTATCGCCTGCTTTATCGTATAGTCGTAGAGATGCAGCATTGAGGCTGTAGGGCTTTGGCCTACTACTGCTTCGTTTAGGGTGGCTGCGATCACCGAGCCTGTGTGCGTTTGTGCGATCGAGACCCTCCGGAGGAAACACAAAAACACGCGGCGCAGCCCGAAGGACACCCGATCCCATGACACGGTCTTTAACCCCCTACCTGTTGTTGTTCTTTGGGCTCCCCGGCTTTCCTCTTCCTGCTAACTGCTCTTCTTGCCATAGTCAGACACACAGATTTCCCGTACCCACATTGAGGGTAACAAAGACGTCTGGTACTGTGTCATATAACGGATATTTGTAATGTTTACTGCTTGGATCGCAGAACAGCGCGACGACCCGAAAAGGTTGGAAAGGCACAGTGCTGCCGGAAGTACGATTGTTCCCCTCCCATCATCGTCACGCAAACAAGCCCCGGTAAACGCGCATATTCTGCCAATCTAATGGATGATACTCAGAGTAGCTCAGATTCGCCGCATTTTTGCCCAATTCAGCCGCAATCCAATAACTACGAGCCATATGCAGGCGGGGAGATCAATTCAAGCATCAACAGAAATCTAGATCCAAATAACTGAAAGCCTGCTTTATTCCAAAACTCTGATATCCGTTACAGAAATCACGTTAGAATTAGACCAGCATCACGTGACTAAAACAGGGTTAACCTCTTAAGATAGTCTGCCGCATTTTAACAGAATGACTCACGTTTCAAAAATCAAGCATGTTAATTTAAAAGCTAAAATCATATATTCATGTATGCCAAACCATTGTATGGTAACCACATTATCAGTCTTAAATTTCTGCTACTCAAACTAATAGAAATCCTCTCGTGTCAGTTATATAGTTTTATTATTTGTTTTGTTGTTGTTTTTCAAAACCTTAACCCTACGTTTAAGAATGGTACTAAATGGTGCTGTTCAGCTGTAGGAGATGACACTCATCAGCCTCCCTGGTAACGTCTTCTGCAACAGTGCTATGGAGGAGACCTTGACCGATAGTCAACACTAGATCCAGGAACACAAAGCCAGATATCTTGTTTAGTCAGATAACTTGTCGGATTTAAGGTACCCCAGTTTAAATTTTCTTTAACTTAGTTTACTTACATTTAGCTCAGGCTACGTTAAATCCAACAAGTAATCTGGCAAACGCATGAAACCTGATCAGTGTTACAGGTCCCTGCAATAACAATGTGGACTGACATAGTAGCAAAACAGTAAATGAGCTTTTCTCACTACCATGTGTTTTGAAAGGTACTGAAGGACCAGAGGTTTCGGGATCATTGCAAATTGAAGGGGTGGACGATATTTTCTTGTAAAAGGTTACAATCCACGACACACATTTCAGAGGTTTCAGAAGAATCATAACATAGCACTTAATTTAATTTAGCACATGCTTTTGTCCAAAGTGACATACATGTAAGGTAAATTGCACATTACCGATATATGTGCTATGTTGACTAGATATGGAAGAGTATTATGGCCACCTAAAAATAAAATATATAAGTTTATATAGCATTTCCCTGATAGCACACATCTCACATAGTACACATACACCTGGCCAGTGTCTGCCTGACGTACACTGGTTACATCTAAACAACGTAATACTCAACTCGTCTGCTAATTGGCAATACACCAATGGAGATTTTGAGCAGCAGTTGATGATAATCTGAGACCAGTTCGTTATATTCCCCAGATGTATTTATGCTGCCTGGGCTGCTGTGCTAGGAGAAGCCATCCATAGATTTCAACTTTAATCTCAAAAGTTTGACTTCAATCTTGCATTGATTATACAGCTAGATGTTGACCTGCTATGGCATTACTGCCTGCACTCCTCCAGCACCTCAGCCAATCTGCTCAGGACCTGGTCGTGTTGCCACCTGTATTGTCCTTGGGAGAGGATAACCCTGCAGCCTGACAAGATGTACTGGAAGCTTGCATATGGACTGCTGTAGAGAGAGCAGCATTCTTCCTGGCCAAACCACTGGTGCAGGTTCAGTGGGCAGGGGAGTGTGTTGTATGTTGCCCTGATAAAGAAACTGAACCTTGCCTGTGGGATCTTCTATAGGTCCACTAGCCTGACGGTTCTGCCGTCAAAGCTGTCCCACGTTACATGTGCACAGATTTGTGTTTTAAAGTCTTGTTTTATTTTTATTTCAACGTTGTGAAGACATGTTCACAACGTGTACTTATCCAAAATACGTTTATGCTCATGTTCTGGGTGTTTTTTTCACTACAACAATGAACACCAAGTCACAAAACATACAATAAATTAAATAGTATAAATTTAACAGTAGAGTTTATCACTGGATGGGGCTGTTCTGACGTTTGTTTATGCGACAGCGATAACAATGACGAATTTCCGGCGCATAATTTTGGCATTTCGGCAGTCTGAATAATATCTATGCTCTTTCTTCGCGGTGTATCATGGGATTTAAGTCTGATACTCCATAGATATCCATGGTCTTGCATGTTTGTCCGCTGTTAGCTTGGGAGTTCGTAAACAAATGACATCCTCAAACTATGTTGAAAAGCTGGTTAAATGTATTGCAAACCCGATGGAATTCATACAAATATAGATTTGTTCCGTGGATAGCTGTAAACATCTGTAAAAACGAGAGGTAATTCCTTTATATTGAAGGTTTGTTCTGGATACAGAGCTAGTGCAATCTTGTCACTGGAACAGGCAGAAGTTTATAGATCTTATCTACTTGAATTGTGTTTATAATGTCAGACGTCAAAAATATATTTATCTTGTATGTATACATTGATCAGGCTTTGCAAGAAATTTTAATCACGTACGTAGCACTAAAAATAAATAGTTTTTAAAATCTGTTATTAAACAGTAGAAGTAAGAGAGTAATGGTGTTTGGTTGCCTTTATCGAGCTATTTAGTGTTTTCGGAGTGCCGTACATTTGCGTTTAAGCAAGATTTTTTCCCCTGAGTTTATAATGTAGTCCATCAGAAATTATCGCAAAATCAAGCAAACGCTACAATAGCTGTAAGACCTTGAAGTTTTTCAAATTTACCGCGGCTTTTCCGCATGAAATGGTCAAATCAACTGTCCACCTGCATGGACCATGACACGTCCTGTGACGCCACCGCAGGCGCTGATTTGCTTCTCATGTTGAACTGAGTGCTTATTTCACCAAGATATATATATGTATATATATATATATATATATATATATATACATGTATATGTATATATATATGTATATATATATATAACTGAACTTGAAAAGAATAAAGGATGAGCACTGTAATATGACATGAACTACACCACGAAAGCACTTACATATGTCTCCTTCTTTACTATCAATAGTTTAAATAAATTATTGAACTTTCAATTTGGCAATTTTTTATACACAAAAATATACTGTAACATGCAATGCAAACTTAGAGAAAAGCAGCTGCGATTTCAAGAATTTTAGGCTGCAACTACCACAAAATAACTCATTGAAATCCCATAGGGATTGATAGTTTGTACAATATTTTTCAGCTTCTTATCTCACCTTTTAATATTGAATTCATTTTTATTTATTATATTTTTTTAAAGAACTCTCCGGCAGGTTCCATTGTGCTCCCTGGATAAACTGGTTTCAGATGAGGAGGTTCTACGCAGCATTACCAAGCTGTTCAGAGCCCTCTTCAGCAGTAACCTGGGTGGCCAAAGGGACGTCCTGCGGATGCTTTCCTCATCATCCCAGACTGACTATCAGGCTGCTGTTGGGGAAGAGGGCTCCTCAGACCCAGGCAGAGTCATGTTTGACACGATGGGCTTCGCGATTGAACGGAGGCCTAGTTCTCTCCAGTCTGCAGGGATAGGTGTGTTCGTTGTCATGGGAACAGTACCGAAAGGAACCACAGTGGCCATGTACCCAGGTAGATGTGCCTTTCTTATGGTGGCTTCATAACATCTCTGGATGCATTCATGGCATCTTCTCAGGTGTTCACAACCTCTTCTGTTGCTTTCATGACAACGTGATAAATTGTTTCACAAACAAACTGTCCGGCTTCACTAAAACAGTCGATGATTCCATCATCTTCATTCTGTACACCTAAAGAAATCCTGATCGTTTTCTGCATACACGTCAAGCAATTCTAAACATTAGCCATTCATATATCTAGTCTTCTGACCTTTCAAGAATCTTAAGTCTGAGATGTATTTACGTCACTAACCTACAACGATCAGCCGTAATATTGAAAGCACTGATAGGTGAAGTGAATAACATTATCTCGTTACAATGACACATGTCAAGGGTGCCATTATATATTAGGCAAGTGAACAGTCAGATCTTAAACTTGGTATGTTGGAAGCAGGAATAATGGGCAAGCGTGAGGATCTCAGCAACTTTGACTTGGGACAAATTGTTATGGCTAGACGACTGGGCCCAAGCATCCCCAAAATGGCAGGTATTGTGGGGTGTTGCCAGTATGCAGTGGTTAGTACCTACCAAAAGTGGTCCAAGGAAGGCCAACTAGTGAATCTGCGACAGCGTCATGGGTGCCCAAGGCTCATTGATGCATGCGCAGGACAAAGGTCTGGGCCCACAGCAGCGGTCCTTTAGTACACATTGCTGAAGAGGTTAATGATGGCTATGATAGAAAGGTGTCAGACCACACAGTGCATAGCTGCTTGCTCTGTATGGGGCTGCGTGCCGCAAAACGAGAGTCCATGCCGATCCCTGTCCAATGCTGAATGCACCTGCAATAGACACATGGTCAACAGAACTGGACCATGGGGCAAAGGAATAAGGTGACCTAGTCTGAAGAGTCAAATTTCTTATTACATCATATGGATGACCTTACATGGAAAGTGAAACACTGAGCACTCCTATCTATGCACATTCACTCACCACACCAAAGAAACTTGTCATGGAAGTTAGCTTGAGTTTGAGTGATTTCCCCAACTCATAGACTATAACTAGATCTAACTAGATCTAGATATAACTAGAAAAGAAAGTTCTTTAACATTAAGTGTAGAAGTCTGATAATTTTTTTTTTAAGTAAGATAACCTATGGAAGCTCCTTTTCAGCCAAACAAAATGCATTTTATCATTTGAACATAAATATCAAAGACAATTTACTTGGACCAATAAAAAGTTGTTTCAAACAAATCAAATGAAATGGTTGATGTTTTTTATATATATTTTTAATGTTTGGATGATGGTTTTAATTTAATTAATTGGTTGAATTCTTTTTAAACACTTTGCCCAAAATATTGATGGCTGACTTCCTGCTGTAACCACATTATTGCTTCTTAAGACATTATTATAATACATTTATAATAGCACATTGCCTTAAAATACAATTCCATTCCTTCACGCTGATATTTAATTATTTTACACAGGTACTGTTTATCAGAGATATGAGCCTATCTTCTTCCAGTCGGTCTGCAATCCATTTATATTCAGATGTATTGATGGTGTTTTAATTGATGGAAATGACAAAGGAATTTCCAAAGCTGTATACAGGTAAGAAATGCCGTCTCCCTCGTGTGTATAACTGAAATATCTTTATTTATGCCAGTTTTGACCTTTTTAACCAATAACAATCTTTTTTCAGGTCATGCAGTGGTAGGGACAGGCTAGGACCTGTTAAGTTCAGTGACACCACGTGGCTGACTGCTGAACTTTACAACCCCCTGGCAGTGGGTCAATACGTGAATAATTGCTCAAATGGCAAGTAAGATCTCCATCTTGCAAACATATTCATTATATCATTAGCCCTTGCATAGTTTCAAATCAAAGCTTTTCCTTTTTAAATTACAAAACCATCAAGCTTATTTTCCAGCTGCAGCTATGCGTGTTTTTATTTCAGACAAAGCTGCTAACGTGTGCTATCAGGAATTTGATGTACCTACGGAATTTCCTATAGAACTCTGCCAGTATCTTCCCAACGTAAATTATAGAATGGACATGCCAAGGTAAGCCTATTTTCTGTAAGTGATGATTAAATGTGCTTGGATGAAAATTTTGAAGAATTGCTGTGAATTAAGAAACTATTATTGAAACTAGATTTCGTGCTGTCGGAAATGGCAGCATTGTATTCCCCGGACAACCCTGTCATTTCAATTCAGCCATCTAATTCTTACTTGTCCCGCACTCACCGGCTTGTACAATTTTTAGACGTACTGGATGGATTTAACTTCCTGTTACCTTCTTCCCTCACTAGTGAACAAGACCCCGAGATACATAAATTCCCATGCTTGAGGAGCTAACTCCTCCCCCCACCATGACAGAGAAATCCACCCTTTTCTAGTCGAGAACCGTGATCTCAGATTTTAGGTGCTGATCCTCACCCTGGCCACTCACACTCAGCCGCAAACTACCCCCCATACATGCTTCAAACGAAAGGCCTTTCAGTACAAGTGTCAGACCTACACATCACGACAAGAACCTAGACCATTCAGATAAAAACACTTTTACTAACGTTCACATTTCCAGGTGATCCATCCAGTACAAGGTGTGTGACAAGATTAGATCTGATGGACGGAACAAGTGAAAGGGCTGTCTGAGGAATACTGTGCTGTCATTTCTGACAGCCCCTTATCTAATTTTTAGTACCGTCATACCATCCATACATTTTACCGTGATATATGGTACTTTTAACAGGATGGTCATTTTGCAGTGTAGTTCCGGTATTTTGAAATCAAATAAATTTTGCTGGGTGGGGGGTCCTTATAAGAGTTGCTGCACAGAGATCAATAATGAAGTTTTTTTCCTGCATGTTCCTTCTGAGCCAGTGATAATCGTTCTTGTCCTTATTGTCGGACTCACACAATTTCACTGCACATTGGTCTGAGCATATACTGTTAATTGTGTTAATGATCTGTTCTGATTTCATTTGAACTTCTACACTCTTTTTTTTTGTGCCCCCTCCTAGGCCATTGAGATGCGTTGTTCTTGTGTCACTGAGAGCCATTCACTCAGGAGAGGAACTTTTCTCTAACTATTATACAGTTGTACATTAGGTCATGCTTTACTGCTTCTGTGGTTAATAATAATACTATTGTAATATTATTGCATATAATAATCATGGTCGTCGATTATTTCCATTTTTCCAAAGCAATGACTTAAAAATGATACTATATGTACTAGCCTAGTATATTTTTTATGGTTTTCTCAGCCATTCATTTTCTCTCTCAGAATTCTATACAGTTTTTAACGGGGAACACTGTCACAAAGCATTGTATGAAGCTAAACCGGTAAAACTAAAATGAATGTCAATCTGTGGGAACCATGATGGATAAAATTAATTGATTTCTTTGTGCCATCATTTTCCAGCCTTCCATTTTAGAAAGTATGTATACATTTTTATGCAGTTTTTTTTGTTTAAGAATGCTGCATAATTTTGGTGTGTTGGGTTATCTTCCAGTGATACAATATCATAATCACTTCCAGAGCTCCACTCCATCCCCCACTGCACAGCCCGCAAAAATGCTGCATGAGACATTGTAGAACAGTTTTATTGTATAAACACACCTTGATGGCAACACTGCTTTAATTTCTTTCAGTATCAGCAATGACTGCTCAGTTTCTTTTAATGATTTTATGGCTGTAAGGCTGGTCTTGCTTGTACCTCTGGAAAGTTCAATGAGCCAGACTATAAGGGCCTCAACAGTTTAGTGTGCAGAGGGACAAATCATACCTAAAAGAATTCAAAGGATCGTCCCCAGTTGGTCACTATTTCAATGCTGCACCTTTTGGCCAAATCGCAATCAAACACAATACCAATACACGAAAATGCCTTTTTGCTAAATTTTCAGCACTTTTGAGAATCAGGGCTCCAGGGTGATCCAGAGTGTAGGCCCTACCTGGTATATTATGTGAAACACATGCTGCATTGGTAAATCTTTAGTTCAGATTCTTGTGCTGTTTGTTCCCACTTCCAACTTCTAGAGTAAGCAAGCAGGAAGTATGAACATGTAAGCCCTTTCTGTATTTAATATCGTGACTGAGGTCATATTTGCTAATCATGAGTGGACTTGCTATATCCAATTTTTGGAAACCATAAAAACAGTTTCACAGTTCAAGAAACGGCTCCATTGTAGGAAATCCGCATGAAACAAACCCTAAAAGATCCTTAGAAAGCAAACTGTAGATGAGAAAATAGTAAATATATTAACTTTTCATATTCAATGGTTTTACTGATTTAAAAAACCCAAATGTGAAAGAAATTCTTACATTGTTTCGGAACAAACCAGAGGATCAAGGTGTCCATCAATGAGATCATTTCAAAACTAATGAATTTAGGAGAGAAAGAAACATGTTAATGATCTTATAGTTGGCCAATGAAAGAGGCAGATGTTTACTTCCACACTTCCATCACAGGGAAACAGAAAGTAAAGGTAAATCCACAGAAATATTCAGCTCCAGTTTCCTTTCTTTTATGCCCTGGTGGGCATATTCTACAGCAGTCTATCCGCACACCAGTAGGGGGCATTATACACCCACCATTGTCATTTCTCAGAAAGCCCTCTACCACAGGTTACGCTATTGAAAGATTAGTAGAGAGCAGCAGATGATGAATTTACCAAAGGCACCACCCCATCAATGTCACAAAGCCTCTTTACTCAGTCATACTCCACAGCAGGTACAATCTCTATTGCACCTTAGGTTGGTTGCATAACAGAATCGTAATAAACGTTTCACTTTTCTCCAAATCTCACACTAACATTTTAAAGACGCCACTGGAATATTTTACCAGTGAGCATTTGTGAGCATTAATATTTACTGAAACTGTCTGAAAGTATGCATTATCATACTTAAATAAATCAAGCTATATATATATTTATAAATATTTGCGCGTTTTGTGTCCTTTGCAAATGTTTGAACCATCCTGACCGTGTAACTCTGATGTACCACGTGTAGCTCTGCATGTCCTGTCACATGGTCTTTCTGTGCAGTCTGCAGTCCCTTCCAGAGCAAAATCCAAGTGCGCAGTAGTTTTTTTATTAATTGTTAATAAAGTTCCTAAAATATAAACAAAAGGGAATCGAAAAGAAAATAGTGTTCGCCCTCTCTGACAAAAAGACGAGCATTTAAGCGGACAGTGAAACACCAGAGGAAGAAAGGGCACTTAGAGCTCTGTGTTCCACACTCTCATTCACTCGGGTGTTTGGTTTTCCGGCAGCCAGGTGAGCCCGGCCTGGGCCTGCAGCAGGAGGCAGTGGCAGCTTCACAACCGGGAGTATCGCTCACCCTTGTAGCGCTACGTCGTTATGGGGCTTCCTCTCTGGATTTACACCCAGCGCTGTTGCGTAGCCTCACCATAACACTACAAAATGGGATGGGGGGGAGGGGGGTTAGGCGAATAGTCTTCTGTTTTAGGTTCAGCCCCAAATGAGCACCAACTCTGGAATAGAGGAGGAGACGGGAGAAGGGGCTGGCCAAGAGAGAGATGGTGTGATGAAACCTCAGCTGGCAGCTGCCCGGGCCATGAGGTCCTCCAGCGCCTTGTCCTGATCATTGTTATGAACCAGCAGCACCTCCTTAATGGTGTCCCTTTCAAAGCCCATCTCCCCAAAGCGAGTCATCAGCTGCAAGAACTCTAAAGCCTATAGGCATGGAGAGTGAGAGAAAAGAGAACCAGGGATTAGCCCTAAACTGACACCTTACCTTTAAGGTGAAATAGGGATGAGCCTGTATCAAATATCCGTATTTATATTCATCCAGCATTTTCTTTTCAACTCATCCAATTGAAATTCATAGTCCTAGCCAATCCTACCAGTTAAATCAATTATCCTTTTAAAGCTAGTGGAAGACTGGCTACTCATACTAATATATACAAAGAATAGGTGCTTATAATTAATTAATACCTGAATTTTCACTCAAGACTGCATGAAACAAGTTAATCATAATCCAAAATCTGGAATCTGCAGCCGCTCAGCGCAGTAACAAGCGCACACTGACCTTTTCCTCGGAGCACTGGTACATTTCCAGGCATTCCTCCACCGTGCTGGAGTCAAAGCCCCGCTCACATAGACGACCATGGATGAACAGGTAGTCCAGGACCTGGGACCAACGGAACAAATACTAAGGAAATGGGACACAGAGAAGCAGAGCTTCAGGGGGCCAGGAGTGAGCCTACCTGCTCCACATTCTGACCCTGCCTCTGCATGGCCTTCAGCACACCCTCGTAGGAATAGCCCATGCCCACCAAGGTCTCCACACAGGCACGCTCGCTGGGAGACAGGCTGAGCAGCAAGCCACATGGGGCCACTTTGCCACTGGGTGGCTCGGTGACGCATGGGGGGGCTGGGGTGGTGGGGGCCGGCGCTGGGGCTGTCGGGGGTTCGACCTAGAAGGGAGAAACATAGGGACTGATACAGGGTCCAGCAGACCAAGGTTCCAGCGAGGGTAATGATGTAGGCTGACCTGACCGAATGTGTGAGCCGTACCAGATAGTTGTTGGGGATAAAGAAAATGACAAATTTCCAGGTTAAATTTAGGCTACCTGTTTAAGTGGCTACTGACAGTTTCAGTCCATACCATAATTAGAACAATTAATAAAAAAACAGCATACATGAAAGACAGAATAATAGCCTAATAGAATAAAAAAAAAGGCTCTGCAGAATAATAATGCTGGTTAGGAAATTTCAGAAAGCCTGCACTAAGACTTAAGTGAATATTTATATTCTATTTATTTCTCACTTGCACGATGACCAACGTTTTCCATCACAGCAGTAAGAACTGTAACAGATACACTAAAGTTATGTAAGGAGGCCTGTATGAGCCACAGATTTTCATTCTTGGCCACGATAAACTAATTTGTGCGTGTGATTTAGTGTAACGTTCCCACGAAATACTACAGCGAGTTCACAAAATCTCTAAAATATGCACGATTTTAATTTTTCACTTAGCTAAATGTAACGTTTTGCTTACTTGTGTTCTTGCTTGAAGAAAAGACCTGCTGTTGGTTTTACGGTAGCAAATTTATTTGTGCAAAATATTTATTTTAATGTGTGCTGTTTATTATAATTTGTCTTACAATCTAACTTGTTCTAACTCTGCTAGACCTGGCACTTGTCCAAACAATGCTTCAACTAATTCTAAGACAGAAATGAGGCACTACGGTCATCTAATACTAACATGGTAATAACCAGGATATGCATACATCTCAAGCCCATTTCTTTATAACTAGATTTGGCGTAGTAGGAATCAACTAGCATTGTATTGCCGGTAGCGCCCTGTCATTTGGTTCGGCTAACTAGGCAGTACTCATCCTATACTCAGCAACTTGTACCATTTTTTTTTTGAAGTTAATAAATTGTTTTTACCTTCTTGTGTTACGTAGGCCTGAAAGTATACTTGAACATTCCACTTACATGACAATTTCCAGAATCATTCCTCACTAATGAGGTAGTTTCTTGTATTTCTGTGTGTGTATGTTTTAATGTCTGTATCTGAAAATATATTATTTTATGTGTTTGAATATTTATATTCTATTTAACTTTTGCACTATGACCCAAATTATCTATGACAAAATAACTGTAACAGATATGCTAACAGTAGCTGAAATCCACTGCAGGAAAACTGCATTAGGGAGAAGGTAAGAGAAAAGGAAGAAAAAAAAACTGTTTTGGGGGGGAGCTGGGGGCAGATCTATTTCAAAATGGCAGCCTTCAGAAATATTAAAAATAATGTAAACAAATTACATACATTATATGATGCTAACAAAACATTTAAAATGTGTCACAGACAGGCGCCACATACCGAAAACGTCGGACTGTAATGTAATAAAGGGTCATGGTGGGAAAGTCGATCAGTTAATGCTTACATATAATTTGAGGGAACCATAGAGAAATGTGTAGCTGCTACGAGTGTCAAAAGAAAATATGATGGCAAAGGAATGAGTAGAACCATAAAATATGAAGACGCATATCTCAAGTATTGGTTTGTCTGTGTGTGTATGTGTGTGTGTGTGTGTGTGTGTGTGTGTTTTTGTTTGTTAGCATGGTGCTCTACCTGTTGAACTACAGGAGAATTGTTAATGCAATATTAATTGTGCTTTAACGTTTTATTTTTCAATATGGGGCAATCACGCTTTATATAGGACAGACGGACAGAAAAGAGAATGAACAAAAAAATAATGTTCTTGTTTACAGTATATATTCCAAATGAATTAATCTGTACTTTTTAACAGACAAAAACTATGCTTTGTCGTTATTTGTTGTAATGTTGCATTCCCTGGTCTTCGTGGAATACATGTTGTTTTAGCACCGGTCTGCCATTGCCGCAGTACAAGCCGTACAAAGTAGAGATGCCACAATTTTCTGGTCCTATTCCGATATTAAAAAGTTAAGTGAGTATCTGGTGACATCAATGCCAATTCCATATTTTTTTCCCCTTTATCAACTACAAAGCATTAAATGAGGTATTTGTACAAATACATTTCAGTTAAGATGATAAACTACCTGCATTTAGTGCTTTAGTGACATTGTTTGAATTTGCTAGGAAAATTAAAATATAATGGTCATGTTGCTCAAACAAAAGCTGTGCCAGTACGGTACAGGAGGAGATCCAGTCAGCACGATTTACACAAGTCTGCTTAAATATCACTGTATACCCCAACTAACCATTTACAGTGGAAAATGTATGCTATACATTCACTATATTGACAAGCATTTGTACACATCTCAATCAAGGAATTCAGGCGTTTCATTCAGACCCATTGCCACAGGCTTATGAAATCAAGCAGCTAGCCATGCAGTCGGGTTTACAAACATTTGTGAAAGAACGGGTGGTTCCGAAGAGCTCAGTGAACTCAAAAACTGTCATAGGACGCCACCTTTGCAATAAGTCAGTGTGAAATTTCTTCTCTGCTAGTTATTCCACAGCCAATTGAAAATGCCATTACAAAGTGGAAGCATTTAGGAAGAACAAAAACTCAGTCACAAAGTGCACGAAAGTAACAGAGTGGGGTCGTCAACCGTTGAGGTGCATCGTGCAAAAAAGTTACCGGTGCTCTGATAAGTCATTAACTACAGATTTTTAAACTTTTTCTGGCATTAACTCAAACACAAAAACTGAGAGCCGGGAGCTTCATGGAACGGGCTTCCATGGCCAAACAGCTGCATGCAAGCCTCACATCACAAAGCACAATGCCAAGGGTGGTGTAAAGCACACCACCACTGGACTCTGGAGCAGTGGAAACGTGTTCTGTGGAGTGACAAATCACGCTTCTCTGTTTGGCAGTCTGATGGACGAGCCTGGGTTTGGCAGATACCAGGAGAACGTTACCTGCCTGACTGCATTGTGCCAACTGTAAAGTTTGGTGGAGGAGGGATAATGGTATGGGGTTGCTTTTCAGGGGTTGGGCAAGGCCCCTTAGTTCCAGTGAAGGGAACTCATAATGACTCAGCATACCAAGACATTTTGGACAATTCTATGCTTCCAACTTTGTGGGAACAGTTTAGGGAAGGAAGGGCCTTTTCTGTTCCAGCAGAACAGACTGCAAGCCAGACCTTCATATACAACATGATTTTCTGGATGAATGGGCAAACATTCCCACAGACACACTCCAAAACCTTGTGGAAAGTCTTCCCAGAAGACTGGCAGCTATTATAGTTGCAAAGGAGGGACCAACTACATATTGGTTACTTTCACACTGCCGGAACGTTTTACTGGAACCAGAACCTTTTTCCAGAACCAGGGACTTTTATTTGTGTTCACACTGCACTATAGTTCCTTGGAGGCAGTTCCCGAACCCCTTTTTAATACCTACTCCAGTTTAAGTAATTTTACAAACTACTGGGGAGGCGCTTACAGCGATAGCTTATTAACTTGGAAGTTACATGGAAGTGCAGGAAAAGAAATGCAGTGGAACAAAAATTGAGCAGAAGGATTTTTTTTTTGTTTGTTTACTCCAATTACATTTAATCCTTCAAATAATTTTTTTGCATGCATCTCCATATTTCTGATTTGGAAAATCTGATTGCTAAAAAATATACTTATGTGTAATATTGCTGGTGCCGACGGTGAAACTTGCCAGCGCTTATTAGTGGGATAACGTTACATCGTTTTTTATTCTGTGGGGGGAAAAAAAGATTGATCTGCTGGCCAGATTTAATAAGATTCATGAAAATGTCGTAGGTTATAAGTAAAATAAAAATAAAAGGGTGTCCTGTTTTGATTATGGTTCATCCCCCAATAACTAACATATAACTAACAAAATGGCTTATTTATCCTCCATTATTTTGGCATGAATGTGTAGTTTTGTATGAAATTATGTGTGAATTTTAACCTATGAACTTATTGCATATCCCATGCTTACTGAGCATAAACGTTCCGGTTCCTGTTGTGTGGTATGAAAGTGACACACAAAAGTGGCCAGGAGCTACAAAAGTTCCAGGTCAAGACAGCTCAGGGCCCTGTAAACCAGGACCAGGTTCCAGAACTTCAGTGTGAAAGTGCCCATTGATGCCTATGGCTTTAGAATGGGATATCATAAAAGTTCCTAAAGGTGTAATGGCAATCACATACCCAATAGTTTTATCCTTATAGTACATATATAAATGTATGAGAGAGTGTGTGTGTATGTATGTATGTATGTATGTATGTAGTGAAACTCATAGTGGGTCAGAGTGCAGGGTGATGCCATTCATCCAGTACCCCTGGAGCACTTTTTGTGATGTGTCGTAATGTAATTAGATTCACCAGAGCAGTGCCTGTTCTTTCATGTGCCCCCCTGACTAGACATGACTGGACTTGATAAGGGCTAAGTGACACGATTAAATATTCCCACAATAATTTCACCAAGCTCCCTATGGTACATTTCATTGACTAGCTACAGGACTGCTATGGTTAAAATTTGTCGAACGGGGAGGCTAGCGTTGAAAAATCAATATAAACTTAATTATAGGATATTCAGAAAAAATCATCTCACGCCCTGCAATTTGAGAACCAATTAACTGTACAATGTTCCTGGGAAGTTTGCAGAAATATCCACAGAATATGTTAAATAGCAGATGGCTGTTGTCACAAGATGGTGGCTGTAGCCTCCATTTTCACCCTTGGCTGCCTCCCTTAGTGCAGTACCAATTTTGGGTTCATTTGGGGTCAATCATGGGGAAGATTTTCAGGTGCTCAGATTCAATCATATAACGTTTTTATGAAGTGGTAATAAGATCCATCAAAGATCAAAGAGAGTAAATAACAACAAACAGAGTGGCCCTGTTCACAACATTAAGCCTTTAATCATGTCATTCTCTTTGCTGTCACAAAGCGATGTTGCTAAAATATTATATGTGAATTGTCTCAAAATTTGAACTGGTTCTGATCTTCACACATAGAATGTGCCTGTGACGTTTGGAAAAGATTGGCTAAATCATTTTTCTGTTATCATCTGAGGTGGTCTGCTCTTTGCTATCAGTAGGTGGTGCTGCTTCAATTTTGGTGCGATTTGTCTCAAAATTTGATCAGGTTCAGATCTTCAACCCTTACAACATTTCTGCAAAGGTTGAAAAAGATCTGTCAAATACTATTTCAGTTGTGTTAATGGGATTACATGTCTGAAACTACCCTTTTTTTTGCTTTCACTGTGTAGCCCTGCTTCGGTTTTGGGGTAACCCGTTTCAAAATTTGATCGCCTCCAGTGTGTAACCCCTGCAATATTCCTGCAAAGGTTGAGAAAGATCCATAAAATACTTCAAGAGTTACTGTGTTCACAAGACCAAGTGTCTTCTATAACTACTCTTTCCTTCCTTTGAGGCCACACTGCACTGCTGCTTCGTTTTTAGGGCAATTTGTCTGAAAGTGAAACTAGGTGCAGATCTTCACCCATTTAATGTTTTGTTAAGCAGTAATAAGATCAGTCCATCAAACACCTTTTGACCTATGCTGCTTGAAATAGGCTTTAGGCTACTCCCCACCACCATTAACACTAATTAACCAATTTTTTGGTTACCATGATACCATTAGGGCCACACTCACCTGTTTGGTTGCACCATTGTGCATGTGACTAGTGGGCGTGTCTTTCTGTGGACCCCTGTGCAGCGAGGTCAGCAGAGTGCCGTTAGGGAGCCCCTTGCGCATAATGGCTGTGTCCTCGGGCTCGCTCAGCTTAGGGAAAGTGAGGGAGCGGATGTTACAGGGCCGCTCTGTGTCCCGATCCAGCTCCAGGAGGCCAACCAGCCCATCAGGCTTGTGCACGAGGTGGGACTTAGCCTGGGGTGGTTCAGGGGGATCCGGGGGGGACGCCGACTGTTGCTGCAAGATGCTGCGTAGCTCCTCCTTGTCGTCCAGAGTCTTGAGCTCTAGCTTGTCGAAGGGATCTTCCTCACGCTCAAAGTCGGCCAGATTGAGGCT
>JAODJX010000119.1:25379155-25396494 GCA_026776945.1 Isichthys henryi | reverse complement strand
CCCCCCCCCCCCCCCCCCCCCCCCCCCCCCCCCCCCCCCCCCCGCCCCCCCCCCGCCCCCCCCCCCCCCCCCCCCCCGGGACAACAACTCCGCTGGGGAAGGTTGGGCGCACTCAGTTCAGCCTCCCGCGTGACCATCCTTTACTAAAGGTGCATCATTCAGCAATTCATATCATGTTAAAAAATATATATGGACTGGTGAAAAAAGTCATACAATAAAAAGATTCTACAAAAAAAGATGCAAAATGAAGGGGCATAAACTACGTGTTTATGGAGGGAACCTCCTCTAGCACTGCAGTCGTTATTTTTGAAACATTTTCTCCGTTAAAACACAACTCGTAAAACAAGACAGCTATTCTGTAAGAAAAGATTTCTTTCTGAAAAAGGAAACACCATATACATTTATAATACAACATTGTAAAATGAAAAAAAAATATATTTACACGTGTAAATATGTATTCATTCATTTTTTTACACTGGCTAGTTTCATTGATGTGTACTGTTATTGCTGTTGTACGGTTTTTCCATTTAAAAAAGGTTCTTTTTATAAAATACGTTTGTTTCAACTGTCCGATATAGTTTAGATGGGGTAGGGGAGACAGAGGCAGGTATCGACATCATCCCCCTTTAATGTAGAAAAACACGAAAAAGGGAGACTACAGGTATGAATTCTGAGTGTAGAAGGACTGTGTTTTACTGCCGATATGCAGTTGGTGCTGTGCAGAAGGTAGAGGCGCCTTGTCAGTCTTTCGGTAACAGTGCCTTTTTGTACTGTGGTTTGACACACGGGGGTTTGATGTAAGGCTCTCTGCTTATTCTGAAAGGTCCACTGCACAGTGAATTGACGTGACTCACATGACAGACCTCCCTTATCTCTAGCCGAGAAGCCTTTATATCTTACATGAATATGATTAAAGTCCATTATTTCTGAGGAAAAAAATGTTGCATGTTGTATCAATATCAGAAAATCGATCAAATCTGTTGATGCAAAATTGTTCAGATTATATTCTGCATCAACAGAATCTGGTTTAAAAAAATGAATGTTTAGGAATACTGTGAGGGGGCGTAGCCTGTGGCAAGGTCAGATAGTCATGCATCACCAGGGACAGAATGCAGACTCCCAACCGGGGTACCGCGAGGACATGGTCCCAGCTAGCATGCCTCGCGCCATGGCAACCCACGACATGTGACTCAGCAGCAAAACAGCTAGACGCCTTTGTTGATCTTACTCTGGAAACCCTAAACCCAGATCCAGGGTCGAGGTTGTCCAGGATATGTACATGAACTCGCCCGGGATCTACATGTGTCTGCACGTGTTCCTGTGTGTTTCTTGTGGGTACATGTCTGAAATGTAAATGAGGCTTAGTTTCCTTTAAAAATTAAAAAAATAAAATAATAATAATAAGATACAGATTTTTAAAGACAAGTTTGCCGTATATTGCATAACACAAAACCCTTACATGTACAGTATTAATGCCCAATAATGAATAATATGTATGGCAGACTTTTCTCAAATTTCATGCATATGAAAGAAAATATATAAGAGTTTGCTATTGAAAAGGAAAACATAAGACAAGCAATAAAAATATCCACACATTAAAAACAAGAACAACAACAAATACAACAACAAAAGGAAAACAGCTTCAACACAACATACATTCCGATTGCTCTGTATTCACTGTCTATCTGGAGCAGTTATAAAATGTTATGTTCTAGATAATTCGGTGAGCAGAATGTTTTCCAGGATTCCCGTCTTCTGTTTCCTGATTCTTGCTGCCCTGCATTATTTACGACTTAAAAACCATCCGATCGATGAATACCACAATTTTAGGAGAGCGCGGCGCCAGTAGCCATATACAAGTCCTCTTCCTGCTCGCCAAATTGTACTTTTTTATTTTAATGAAAAGAAACAAAATAATAAACTGTGATATAACTGATATTGATAATAATAGCAATAATTATTCTCGCGGTACAGTAATAAACACAAACTTAGACATTTACAAAATCAAGTTGTTCACGGGATCCAAATATCACACCCAGAATGGGCTGCTCTAAGCAAGCAAGCATATAGACATGTTTTTGTTGCATTTTTATTTACAGTATTTAGCCCATGAACACGTAATTACATGGTATTTAAATTAGTTACATTTGGATGAAGAAATTAACTTTTTTGTTGCTGTTGTAATAATCATGTTTCAATTTTCCATAAGAGAAGGTCAAGAGGATGAGTGAAAATATTCTGCAGAGTAACCTTTCCTTGGGTTTACAAAGTGCGATTCATATTGTAAAAAAAAAAAATATATTTACATCCGAAAATAAAAAAGAACAATCTGTGGGTCTTACTAAAGGCGCAGCATCCAGCCCTAAAATCATAGTATTTTTTTATACGACTTTTTGTGACTGCAGCGAGCAGCAAGTCCTACTTTCACCAGCCGCCTCTGGGAATTCGATACCGACTGTTTACCGCGAGTCTCACGGGCGCGAGCAGGACGGGCGCCGTCGCGGACCTACTCTATGGCCTCTGTGCGCGCGCGCGTCTGTGTGGGAGCGTGTGCATGACTGTCTGTGTGTGTGGGTTATGCGTAGGGGGTACTGTTCATACCTAAAGCAAGTGCTCTTTCTCAAGGGGTGCCCGGTACACAAAACAACCCCCATCCCCACCCAAAATAAACCGTGTCCGTTTTTATCCCTTTTCTCTCTTGTAAACCTTCCGCGTCGCCTCTATCCATCGACGACGAACAGAGAAGAACTGAGAGCCGGTTCCTTTTCCCCGCGGTCCACGATGGCTTCTTCATCTACACCAACAGCTGAACAGAAGATGGTGGCACTAGTGGGAGACTTTGTCCTGCTTGTTGTTTGCCAAGTTTTTTTTTTTTTAATCCGTTTTTTTTCTTTGAGGCTCCATCCACACAAAAGAAGATGATTCTCTTTATACACTCAAGTCTCACAATGCAGTGTCTTAAATAGCTTATTACAAAATTAATTCCTCAAATGTCTTCAGAAAAAAAAAAAAAACACTCGATGTGGCCTCGCTGGGAGCCCCGCCTCCCTCGTGTCCACAAGCCACCGCCTCCACAAGCTCCGCCCCCCACAAGCTCCGCCCCCACATTCTTGCCCCGTCTGTTTTCAATCCATATTATAACATTTCCATACTGTGGTATTATCATATTTTAAAATCTTTATCATAGAAAAGTCTGTATCCAAATTTTTTTTTTTCCTTTAGAATGTCTTTTGTATTCAGGGAAAATACAGGCACAACAAATTTCTTGTGCTATATATTTTTTAATCATTATTTTTCTGTATTCTTTTTCCTTGAATGAGAGGTGCGTTTCAGTGCTTATGTTAGTAACACATTTCCCACCCGGTAAATTTACAGTCCTCCGGTTTCCTCTTTTGTCTGCAGGATCCTTTTCAGCCGTACGTGTGGCCCAGCCCGCTTCAATGTGAGTCGGCCCGTCCTCCTCTCCGTCCCCTTCCCCCGGCTCCAGCTTTCAGTTCTGGGGGTCCTTGGGGCCCAGCTGCTCCTGCAGTTCCTTGACCACCTTCTCCAGGTGCTTGCGGGCCTCGCGCTCGTGCAGCAGATCTGCCCGCAGCTGCTCGCGGTCCGCCTCCGCGTGCTGCAGTTTCAGCTGCAGCTCCTCGATCTGGGAATGATGGGTAGGGTATAATGGTCATGTCATGGCGGGGAATGGGGGCTGGGGGGCCGGGCAGGGTTCCGGCTGGGAGCAGGCAGTGGAGTCAGGATGGCATTGTGGCTCAGGCCGGCCAACACCGGGTTCAGCGCAGGTGGTGGTGGTGGGCGTGGCTCCAGCCCTTCTGCAGGGCCGGGCCGATTCCGGTCCCCGGGGCCCCCGCTCTCCATCTCCTGAGCCTCTTCTCCCGCCTTGCCATCGTCGGCCTCAGCGCACTGCTGTGCTTTGTGCTGGGCGCTCCTCGCCAGGGCCAGGTCTGTGCCCCACTGCACGCTTCGCCGCTCCAGTGAGAAGTCATACTGCAGGAGACGGGGTCAACAGGGCACTGGTTAGTTATCATGACTAATACTCCCTAAGAAAGAATGGCTTTTAACTTTAACTACCTGAACAACAATGAACTTCCTCAGATTCAAGTCTGGTTGGTATATGTTTATGTCTATGTTATGGAACTCACGTTTACGACAATCGAATGAAGTGAATGTGAATAGTGCCACAGAAACAGCATCATTCCTGCCCATGGGTTCTGGCCAAGTTTAACTGCCTTGCACCTATAAATTCACCTGTATGTGTTTATGTGTCAAAATATTGCAGCATAAACAGAAACTACACTAACTTGTATATCCGAGAGCAGTGGGGTCCAGTCTGGAAGACAAAATCCAATAGGAAACCCAACTTTGGCAGGACATTTGAACTTGTCATTAATCTTAAAAGGAACATCATCCAGGTAACTGATGGGCCCTGCATGTAAAAGGGGACAGAAGTAAGCAATGAACACACTTTCCTTTACTAAGATAATAGTGCTATTCCACAGAAACCATTCAGAATTGCTGAATAAACATTAACAAAAGTGAAATTTTAGCCTCATGTTCCTTGGTTTCTAGCCAGATATATTACAGGTGCTGAATTTGAGTGTAACTTCATTATTCCTATATCAGAGTGCATGAAAACATTTAATCATTCACTAAAGAGAAATTGTGGCAGAGGTGGCACAATAATGGTAAATTTACATGTGCAATCCAAGCAAATATTCTTTAACCTGGCAAACACACTATCAATATATAACAGAACATAATAGTCAAGCAAAAATTACCAAAAACTACTCACCATTATTGTGAATGTCTGATCCAGACTTCTTTCCAGCCATTTAGAGTCTAAAACAAAATTATTTGGGAATAAAGATTCTCAGTTAGGAAGATTTTGGACCAGGATAATAATGAAAAAGGTGTAGTATAGTAATAGTATAGTAATAGTATAGTATAGTTCTGTTGTTATCATTGTTAAGGATGTTCCAAAACACACTCCTGTAAAGCGCATTGGGGCAACCTTGTTGTGAAAAGCGCTATATAAAAATAAATTGAATTGAATTGAATTGAATAGTAGTGTTGAGACTTGTGTCAATAAGATCAAATAAACACTCAAGTTTAATAATGAGACGGTAAAAAGGACTTGACTATGACAGTGTAATCTACAATTAACATAGGAAAAAGCAAAGTATTAGGGCTGTCCCTATCCATTGCATAAATAATAATCTACTGATTAATCTGATGATTCATCAGGTGATCATTTATATATACATACATACATACATACATAATATACATTGCAACTCAGTCACACATACAGTTAAGTTAGGAATTCCAGTTCAGTTCAGTTGGATATTTTTGAATAGTGGAAGGAATGCAGAGGATCCGCCGAAAGAGCACGTACATACAGGGTGAACATGAACACTCCACAAACACAAAGCGGCAGTATGCAGCAACATCACCATGCACTGCAGCACTGTGCTGCCCCGACAGGCTTGCAAGATGTGTAATGTCATACACGGCGAATCCCGCATAGGCACTTGTCACAACTCAAGGATCACAAAAGTCTGGCAGGTTCAAACCATCAATAAATTGCGATAAAACATTTTTGCTCAGTCACAGGAAACCACCCTTAGCACCCATTGCAATCAAATGGTTGCACCAATGGTTCCAATCAAATGTTATGTTTTGTTTAGAGCCCGCCCACTGAGTTTTATGGGCGACTTTGATAATCTTAATGGTTGCTGGTACTGTTTAAATTTAAATAAGTCAAATGTTTAAATACCATGATATGATATATAAAGGATATATTTAATAGCAATCATTTAAATGACAATTTATGATTTAAATAATTTACTGACATTTACTTATTGAATACTTTCACAAAACACCCTCCTCAGAATACAAATACTAATTCTGTTAGCTTTTAATTAGTAAAGGGATTTTACCAACTTTTGATTACTTACATATCACCTTGACTTCTGAAATAAAGACAGGACCATATGTATAAACAAAGGTCGATGTCTTGTTTCCATTTTTTCAAACCAACTTGGTTATGGAGTTTTTCCAAAGTGAATTCACAACATGTTTAAGTACATTATCTGCAATCCTCCAAAATGATCACAATGACAAAGCCCGTGTGACATTGCCTTGCTATCCATGGCAGGAGGCTATGCTAAGGACCAGGATGACAGCAGCCCATGCACTGTTTGATAAGTACTCTGTACTGCTGACATACTACAGGCTGAGATCAGCACCATCTTCCAGAGGCACACTACTTACTACCCTAAGCGAAACCTTGACCGAGAGGTGCAACATGATTAAGTTGGCTTGCCCTGCTGGGTAACAAATCTCTGAGCAACTGCCAATATTACACCCTGAGAGTAACAGACAAGGATTCACCAAGCAGCGCAATTGTTCATTGTGCGGGATTAACAATGAAACATTTTTTTCTTTGTGTGCTGAAAGACACAGCAAATAAAATGCAAAAGAATACATCTTATTAACACACATACTATAACTGGAAAACGCCTTTTAAAAAGGCATTCGGATTTTTATGATACATTTGTTTATATTATTAGAAGAAATCTGAATATTATTATGCAATTACACTACAGGGCTGCCTCCTCATCATGCAGTTGCCTAGGCCCAATTGTTTGTGCCTGAAATAAAATGTCTAAATTGTAGGTGAAATTAAAGTATCGAACACATGACATTAGAAACCTAACAGGCTTATGTACATAATAGCTTAAAGCTTACATGGTATCATGCAATCAAATGATGCCTTCAGTTTATGATATATATATATATATATATATATATATATATATTCATTCCCAGGCATAATGCACACAAACACTCATTGCAATTCAAGTGACAAGGATCTTATTTGCTTATTTGAAAGACTGTTTAACTACCAGGGGTGTCAGACTCCAGTCCTGTAGGACCGAATCCCTGCAGATATTTGGGTTTTCCCTCATTTAACACACCTGATTCAACTCCTTGTGATAATTATCGCAGCTCTTGAGCAGAATCATTTGTGGTGGAACAGGTAAAGTTAAGCTACACAGAGCTCCGGCCCCCCAGGACTGGAGTTTAACACCCCTGGATTTGACTGAAAAATGTACAGCTACACATAAGCTTTATTGGTTTGAAATATTATTAGACCCTGTTGTAAAAATGAATGATGCAACATCCTGTAACTAGTTTTAAGAGGAATTTTTAAGATTTTAGGAGCTAGCCTATCACTATCTCAGTTTGGTTTACTAGCTATTTTAACTGACTGAAACATTTTGCATTCTCAGTGCAATCACCAAGTAAGCAGTTGAGATAGGGGTAAAGTAAGTGGAATTTGTGTGTGAAAGGTCAAACAAATAAACAATACTCAGGTAATGAACAAAAAGGTAAATATTCGCATGTGTATAAACACACAGAAATACAAACACACACAGTGTGTCTATACACAAACACTCTCCCCCCAGAAATATAAATATTCCTCAAGAACATTCAACATCCCGTGTTCACAGTGGGTACTGCTATGGAGTAGAACAGCTGTTAGGTCACTATATATAGAATCAAAGATACTACACTTTAAACTACACTTACTAATAGTTTCATGTCTATGAAACTGCATTAAGTTAAAAGCAGATAGTTATGTTTAATTGGTTACAATCTACATAAGTAGGTTAGAACTGACAAGAGAACTTGCTACTGCTCTTGCATTTAGAGAAGACATTATGTAATATCACTCTATGACCATATTAGATATGCTTTTGTATAACTTTGCTTCTCTACAAACAAACAACACACACACACCTTACTGATACTATATAGAATAGATAACTAACGAATAAATCCATCATTCATGCCAGACCAACGAGCTGGAACTGAGCCAGCAAACATATAGTCGAATCTCTTACATCTGAAATGGTAAACACTCCCGTTAATTTCTATGTGCAACTGACCAGTTATTTATCAAGGTGGCACCGTAAGGCCTTCCTACTTTTTGGATGATTCTTTCAGTTTAGAAAGTCATTTCCTGATGTTGTGCAAAACGAAGAATTTGACTGATAATGATATTTTAATATAATTTTGTAATAAGTCAAACTGATGGCTAATATTTACAACAATAATTCTGTTTCATCTTACAATAACAAAATGAACTATGCTGTTAGGTAAGTAGATTGAAAATGTCTGACACATCTATATAAATTTATATATACATCTTGTATTCATATACACGAGTCGACTGTTGCGTGCCATGATTATTCTTTGAATTAAAATATTTTGCGGAGAAACATCAATGTGCTCAAATTGCAGGTAGGTCTAAATTTAACACGATGTTTAAATTAATATATTGAATATGAGCATAACTACACCAACTCGAGTGACGCTTAGACACAAGGTTTAGCCGCCATTTTGAAACATTTTGCAGTCCAAAGTTCATACATTCTAAAGCCTTTCACTACACATAAACAGATATAAAGGTTAATTTACAAATGTATTAGTGTTTCCAACCATACTATCGATTTGAATAAGGAAATGTCACCGTAGCTGTATCCAACCTGCACACTCAGTTCTTGTTTGAAGCCATTTGTTTTCGCAGGAACTGTCAACAAAGTTATAGCAACTCACCGTGTCGCTAAGCACAGAAACAAAAGTACAATTGTTAACGGTCAAATGTAAGTAAACAGACGCTGTTATCCAGCATCCCGGCAACATTCAACTCATTTATCAATATCAACCCCGCTATCAACGCCAGCAGTCGAGACAGACAGCTTTCAAAGAGTGAAACGCGAAAAAATACATATTTAGTGGTTTACTAGCACATATTTTGTGCACCGAGCCAAATTATTAGCTTATCAAGCAGCATGACTTACATGACAGAGATAGAAACGACCAGACTCTTCTACACGGCCTTACTGCGAGGTAACACAAAAAACGACCGGGTTTCAGGGCTATCCATATACATTTAATCGCACTTATGTCCTTACACAATATCGGTGCTCGCAGAGTTTAATGACACCATTTTAATGTAGTAGTAATTATATACAACATAGATATCTAAGACCTATCTATAGTTGGGGGCCGTGGCCTGTGGTAATCACCGTGAGTGACTAGCTAAACCATTACATTTTCTCGACAGCTTTCGCCTATATACTTGGGCCTTTTTTACCTGTATCCCCACCGTCTTGCGTCTTTGAGAAGTCAATAAAGTACACGTTTATTAAGACGTTGTCAAAACGTGTTCTAATAAATCCGAAAACTATTTCCTGCTTCATAGCGGGACGCCATCTTGGTTGGTCTACTTCCCCACTCTCGTCCCTGTTTGACGCCTATACTTTTGATGAATGACGACAACGTTAGCCAGTGGCGAATCACGTAGCTGTCGCTATGCTTCAGAGCCAATCACTTGACCCCAAAGAACAGCCCACGACCCAGACGTCATCAAAACACAGTTTCCCATTGGCTTAAGGCGACTAGAAGTTGTCGCACGAATTTCACTGCATGAAGTTGTATTTTTTGCCCCTTCGGATGTGTATTGTTACTTCTTCTTCTGTTTTTATATTTAAGCGCTAATGTTTGTCTATCTTTAGAATAAAGGTTTCATTTTAAGCAAATGACTGCCCTGTTGACTGTGGTCGCTATTTTATACAAGTTATGTATTTCGTATTATATTAAGTTGTACTGTCATATGCATTTAATGCAATGAGATTCTTAATGTGCCCAGCAGACTCGGGTAACAATAAATGGTTTATTTAATTTAATTTAATGTTTAATTAATGTTGAAATGGTTAGCTCATAAAATTATTCTAAGGCAACCTTTCAAACCATTATTCAGTACAATAAATAAACATTCTTAAATTGTACTCTTAAAAAATGCGTCTATTATGCGGACTTCATAGCGGACTTAAAAGTATAGATTAAATTAACCTTTTCATCCATCTACATTTATGGAGAATTAAAACACATTTTATGTCTATTGCTTTAATAGGCCGTACGTTGCATTCTTAAATATACTATTATGCTAGGAAACAAATTGGCAGTAGATTTACAGGTGGGTGCCTCCCTCTGGCCATTAACGACAATCACCATTTATCCATCCATCTTCCAGCTGCTTATCAAATACACATCCCTGGTAAATAATAATAATTTGGAGCAATTATAAATATAGTATTGTGCTTTGAAGACAGGCAACAGCTCTATTTGAAGGTGCAATATTCCTAATAGTTGAACTCAATTCTATGACTTCGGCGTAAGTACAGTGGTGATTAACTTTCAAGTTTTACAAATATTCAATTTTTTATTTTCCCATATTAAACTTATCTGATTATAAAAACACTGGCTTGACCAATATGAGGTACACCTCAGACACAGGAATGGAAGGCAATTATAACAACTAGCACTATTAGTCAAAGAATCACGTAATGAAACATGGTTAATTGAATAGTCCATATGTATATTGATACACATCAATCCAGCTGCTCACTCAGTACAAGGTCATGGGGAGTCTATATTCGGCAAGGTCGGGGTGCACTGCGGATGGCGCTTCCACTCCTTTGCAGGGCAAACAATCACACATACACACCCTCATTTACTCACACATTATGGGTAATTTAGATATGCCAGTTCACCTAACTGTATGTCTGCGGACTGTCGGAGGAAACTGGAGTACCTGGAGGAAACTGCTGCAACCTAAGGTGAACAAAGTCCTCACACAGAATGGTGGCAGAATGACAGCCAGTTGTGGGAATCTGAGTGTCTAAGTTTGAGTTCTTTGGCTAGATTCTGGATTGCTGTGCCTTCCAACAATGATCATGTGAAAATGAGAAAGATTTGACATTACTGAATACAGAATTATATATGTGATGCAGAATCCAGTTCCAGACTTATTGAACCCAAGGGTAACAGTCACTATACAGTTCTACTAAGAAACCCAAGCCACTAACTAGTTCTACCGAACTAAAATTCTTATATATCCGAAAGAAAATGTCAACTGAGAATAAGAATGCAAAAAAAAGTGTAACTGCCACATCAGACAGTAGAGAGAAAGTAAAGCGGGCGGGGTAAATAAGGCCGCTGGACATGACCCTGCGACGCGGCGAGGAGCGGCTACGCAGCGGCGTGTAGGCGAGAGGCGGGCGGACAAGCGCAGTGTCAGCAGGAAGCGGTAATAAAGACACAAAACGGCCGAGAGAGACATTGGCGTTGAATTTTTCACCGTTTGGATGAAAGTACTTCGCTGTCCGCTGGAAGAGGGTGTGGGGAGCGGATAAGAGAAGCGCACGGAGCTCATAAACACATATAAACAAGTGGCGGATTAGCCGAAACGGGGGCGAGGGGATATCGAGAGGAGGACGGATACAATGTATCCCCAACACGGGGGCCGCTTCTAACAGACGGACAGGGACAGCTTCAGGAAATATAAAATACAACAGATAGAAGTAGAAACAATTGTGGCCAGCGTAAGAGGGCTGAAGGAGGGGATAATTTTCTGGAAGGACTGAAAGACAACACCCGCTACCCCCCTCCCTGACTACACCTCCCTCCGCGGGTATTACAGCGACAGCGAGGCGGCAAGCGAGCGGAGCCGATAGCCGGGACACGGTGTCCGCGTTTGTCAGCTCGTTTGCTTGGGAAAAGAGGTGCAGGTAGCCGGGAGTAAAGCGCGGAGAGTAAGACCGACGCCGCTGGTTTATCGCGTCCCGATAGCTTGACTTGTCTGAACTAAGTTTGGCTTTGCTGCCAGCGCCGGACTTCATCTCCGGCGTTTTGTTAGCCTGTCGATGCTATTAGCTAGCGAACTCGTCGAGCCACGGCCACTGCCTAATTTAGCAATTAATAATTGTTAATTCAACAATTTATACATCTCGGTTGCAAAAAAATAAAAGAAATTGCAGTTCAGTTTACAGCTAAACGCCGCTTTTCTCTGCCTTTGTTTGGATAGTGTCAGTGTAAACGTAGTGTGTCATGAATCGGCAGTGATTATTAGTGAGATTATAATTGAGAATATTTAGTTGTTAATTGAAATATCCTCAGATACTGTATCTTTTTTTTAAGGCTTTGGATTATTTGATCTTTGGTGGTTTCAGTACCACCTTTAACGTCGTGACAGACAATCCTTTTCCCCTATCGAAAGTACTTTAAATTAAGCTTTTACTCCAGATAAGTATGTAATAGAGCCTTTAAAATTCAAACGAGGCAATATACATATTATACCGACCAGTCGTGCTGCTTATCTGTTGTATTGTAACAATGTGCAAGCTATAAAGCCCCCAGCTGTCATTCGGACCTTGCTGAGTCAAGGACTTGTCTCTAATTTATTTTTTGTGTATCGAGGAGTTTTGTAAGCGTATAGAAGAAGGGATGAGTTACTTAACTCTTCCTTTCAGTGACTAATGGACATTTCTTTAAAATACCTTATATTAATATTTAACTAGTAAATCAAATAGGTTAGCAGTCACACTTGACTACGTGGATCCAGATTGATCTCTTTAAAGTGGCCCCCGCGTTTTTAGAGATTACAAGTTAGTTAAAATAATCTCTTGAAAAGGCCGGCACCTCTTCAGCCTCCCTGTCCTTGCATCGCTTCTGCCCAGCATCATCAACATGGCACAGCAGCAGATGCCCAGCTCCCAGAAGGCCCTTATGCTGGAGCTGAAGTCCCTCCAAGAGGAGCCAGTGGAAGGCTTTCGCATCACATTGGTGGAGGAGTCTGACTTGTATAACTGGGAAGTGGCCATCTTTGGACCCCCTAACACACTTTATGAAGGCGGCTACTTCAAGGTGAGTTGGTGCCGGGGTGGTAGACAGGTACATCACTCGGATGACCTTACTCAGTGGGCGGGAAAATTAACTTGCCATGTGGATCCACTGATTGTGACAAACTAATATTGAATGGGCTGGCATGAGAATAGAAGGAAATGGGGTTATGATGGGAAGGTGTAGACATGCTGATGGGGGGGGAAAAAAATCAAGTGAGGTGGCAGAGAATATTGGTGAAAGGTGAAATCGTCTGGAAATGTTGCTTTAAGTTGCCCCCAAAAGTAATGTGTTGGCAGTGCTGTAGAAGAGTATCTGTAGAAGAGGATATTGTGAGGGCTGGGGCTCAGTTTAATAATTTAAATGAAAAGGTCTGTGTTTTGAAGCCAAATTAAATATTGGGGGGGTACATGCTCCCCCCCCCCCATCCTCCTGCTTCCCTGTGTGTTGGGTCAGATTATACAACTTGCCTTTATATCAGCTGGAATCATTCACTTTATAGGGCTGTTAATTATTTATTTCTTACACATCACTGGCAAAACAGAATAATTTAACAAACTGAACTTCCCATCTTTCAAAATGAACCAGAGTAGAGGTTACAGGCATACATGAGCCTTTGTCTTAAGATCTAGCACAAGAGTAGGCAACCCTGATCCTGCAGTGCCAGTATCCAGCAGGTTTTCCGTCCTACCAGATGAGTTACTATCTGCCTGAGATCAGGTGTGCTTCATCAGGGTCCAGGTAGGATAGGAAACCTGCTGGATACCGTCACTTCAGGATCATTGTTTCCTACCTCTGCTCTAGCACCTGGAAATAACAAGAGCTGATATCCTATGTATTTATTTTTGTTGTTAGACTCAACCATTGATGACTCAGCCTTATTAAAACTCTGTTGATCAGCTCTGTCAAGACTGAAGTGGAATCGATACCCGCTTGCTCATTGAGGAAATAATGCTAAGGAGAACTAAAAGGTCTCATCTCTGCATTTTTCTGAATTTCATGTTTTCTTTATAATGTGAACAGGCATATTACAATAAATTACGGATGTTGGTGAGTCCGAGCATATGGGGCTCTTATGCTAATGTCCATGCTGCTTTTAGGCTTCTCCTCTGTGGGACACTCTCGTCTTTCATCACATACAGCTTGATTGTATTGGTGATGGTGGTGATGAGAATGAATTCTTTGAAAGTGCAGGGTGAATTAGTAATACTTGGTTACTTTTAGAACTGTCATGCTTACGTGTTTTAAACTTTTTTTTTTTTTTTTTTTTTTTTTTTTTTTAAAAAGCATTGATTAAAATTTTTGTTATTGATTAATCTGAAATATGGTGGAATGGATCATCAGATGGATAAATGTACAAATGGATGTAATGGATGAAGGTCCGAATAAGTAATGGATGGAGTAATGGATGTAATGGATGGAGGTCCAAATAAAGAGCAAAGAGAAAATGCAGACATTGAGAAGACTTTCAGGTTTGAGGGACTGGCCCATGCAGTAATGTGAGGATTGCTACAGATAACAGTAAGCTTATGTTCCCTTCAGCCTTTTGGAGTAGCCTAGCCTGCCTTTGTCATTAAGCAAAATGGCGCAAAGCAAGGTAATTTACTTTCTGTGATTCCGGTATCTCAAGATAATTGTAGCCAAAACAAAGGTTAGCCCATCACTTAGCCGCATACTGTGGTGAACATATTGAGTAGAGTTGAACGATACTACAAATTTCACATTGCGATATTTTAAATTTTTGTAATAAATGTTGGAACAAAAAAATGTTGGAGTTGAAAATGTACCAAAAACAAACTAGCCAAATAGAACTTATCTATGAATAAAGTCTGTCAGATTAGTTGGTGATGTTGCCAGTGAGTTGACAAATCATTTACTTTTGCTCAATATTGTCTCTGTGGAATCCAAAATATTTCCAGTACTGATGTCTTTTGATGATCAGTTATCGTTTCACTTTTCTCCTGTTCAGTCAGTTTTGTTACATTTCTGACAAATGTGCTACACTGATGACGAGGGTGATTATGATTGGCTTGGAGAGTGCATGCAAATACAGCAGCGGTAAATTTTAGACTGATTTTTTTTTTTTAAATAAACATATACTAGATTTTGCAAAGGAACCATCTGTGAAATTGCAAAGCTTGTTTTGTTTCCTATGCCAGAGTAAACATGTTTTAGCATATCATTGATATTCTCTGGTTAGATGAATAACATGGTTCTAACAATGTGACAGTCGCAGCCGCGTAACATACAGTGTCGATGTCTTTGCACATCGTGGGGCAGTGGTTAGCACTGTTGCCTCACACCCCTGGAACCAGGGTTTGAGTCTCCGCCATGGCTCCCTGTGTGTGGAGATTTGCCTGTTCTCATCGTGGGGTTTTCTCCAAGTTCTCCTCCCACCCCCGCACACCCACAGTCCAAAAACATGCATGAGGTTAATTACCTAATTGTCTGTAGGTGAGCATGCGTAAGTGAATGATATGTGAGTGTGTGCCCCATTCTGGATTGTTCTCTGCCTTGTGCCCATGGTCACCGAGATTGGCAGAGGGTCCGGAGTCTCTCTGAATAGGACAAGAAAATGGATGGATCTTGCAGACCTAGTTGATGGTGTACGATAGTACTGAGGATAATGCCTTTCACTTTGTATATATGGAGTTTGTCCCACATGTGCTTACACCGGATCCTCCAGATTTGCTCTCACAGGCTCAAAACATGCAGCTTAAGTGAATTGACGTTTCTAAATTGACCGTATGTATGAGTGAGTGAATGCACTTTGCATTGGGCTTGGCCCTGTCCTGCATTGATTCCTCCTTTGTGCTTATTGCGATATAGTATAATGTATCTAAATTATATATATTCAATGCTCTGCATTGATTTAACTAATTTTGCATTTTCGTATGGAATTATAATCATTAAAATGCGAAGTTGAGCACTTATGGCCTCTAACAAAAACCACAAAGCATTTGGGTGAATTGTTTACTGCAAAATATAGCATTGGTCTGATTTCGTCATGCCTGTTGCTTCAGTGGGCCTAGTAAGGGTCTTTGCCAATGAATGATTACAAGAAAAGGGGAATCTGCTGATGACAAAGGGCAGAGAAACCAAGTGCGCCAGCATCTAAAGCATTCAGTGGGGGCAGTTCTGCTGTGATTTAGACTTGTAGTTATCCAGATTTAAGCATATTTATATTAATATGCATTTGATATTCCTTTTGCAGTTTTTCCACTTTTAAATTGTGCTTTTTAAATTTACATTAGTGCTGTTTTTTAATTCGTCTTATGGCTGTGTCTTGAATGAGTAAAGGGATCAGATGTTACATTTGGTTCAAGTAGTGTTTCTGAACTGTGTTTAGAAGGTATCTCAGACTGGCACAGGCACCAGCCTCAGTCCAGTGCATGGTTCCGAAGCCCTATTAGTTTGCTCCCTGTGTCTGTGTCTGGACCCTTTTTCTCAGCTAGTGTCATCCAAATGCACCACACGCCTATTTATAACTCTGCCGGGGTATAAATGGTATCTCCAAGGACATTTTTATGTGTGAGAGCAGAAAGTGAAGAAGGACAGAGGAAATTATAAATCCCTTTCTCTTCCAGGTGAAATGGTTTTTATATCAGCTCTGATTAGGTTTAATGGCAGTACTGGTTGGGCCTCTTCTTGTGCAGAGGCTTCCTTGGATTTGCCCTTAAATGCAGTGGGAGGTTCATAAGGCTTGTATGCTAACATTAATCAGGTGTACTGAGAAGACTCTAATACCGTAAAGCATTGCTTGTGTTCTATTATTAAGGTTTGTTCTGTAACATTACTTGTCATTTATTGCTGGTGCTTAACTTCATTGTTTTGTTGTAATTAGAGGTAATGCTTTTATAGTGCTCGTTCTATTTAAATTGGCGTTAACACAAGGTTTGTGTAGCGTTATTCAGCTCTTAGTCCTTAGCATTAATTATGGTAAAAGGGTGCCCCTTTACAATGAGGCTACCCTTATAAAGGGATTATAAACGGTTTATGAACAGGTTATTAATTAGGTTGACAAGTTATACCACAGTTTTCTTCTTATAAATGGCAGTATCTCATTTATAAGTGGCAAAGGGTAGCCTTATTGAAAGTGGTACCGTTAAAAGTTTGTTTCTGTTATAACTTTAGGGATTCGTGCTCAGAAGTTTTTGTGTTCAGTGTTTTTAAGACCATTTCGTGCATAGCTACACAATGTACACCAATGAGCCAAAACGTTATGAGGATTCTCACATGAAGCAAATGATGTTGACTATCTCGTAAAAATGGTGTGTGTCAAGGTCTGGGGTATGTTAGACAGTAAGAAAATATAATATTCTATTAATTATAGCTGACATGTCGAATGCAGAAGAAATGGACAGGGGTAAAGATCTGAGTGACTTTGACTAGCCAGATCATTATCGCCAGACGAGTCAGATCATGTCTGAAAGTGCAATAATAATGTTTTGGTGTAGAAGTGTTTGTTTGTATATCCATCCATCCATCCATCCATTTTCCAAACCTTTTATCCTACTGGGTCGCGGGGGGTCCGGAGCCTATCCCGGAAGCAATGGGCACGAGGCAGGGAACAACCCAGGATG
>JAODJX010000119.1:25354472-25369354 GCA_026776945.1 Isichthys henryi | reverse complement strand
CATTCACTCACACATGCACACCTACGGGCAATTTAGTAACTCCAATTAGCCTCAGCATGTCTTTGGACTGTGGGGGGGGGGAAACCGGAGTACCCGGAGGAAACCCCACGACGACATGGGCAGAACATGCAAACAGTCCCACAGTCATGCTGAGGCTAATTGGAGTTTCTAAATTGCTCGTCCTGGGTTGTTCCCTGCCTCGTGCCCATAGTGTCCGGGATAGGTTCGCGACTCAGGAGGATAAGAGGTTTGGAAAATGGATGGATGGAAGGAAGGACATACCTACACTAGTAGTATATAGATGAGTGTACTTGTATACTTGAAAGTATACTTTTGTAAAATTAAAATGATCTTATAAAGTATATACTTTCATAAACTTAAAAATGTCCGAAGAAGTATTAAATTGGAATACTTTCTAGTACATTACAAGTACATGATCCGTAGTATACTTGCTATACTTATACTCAAGCATACTTAATAACATGAACTTCAAGTATACTACTTTTTGCTAAGAGCTAGAACAAACCATCGATCTTGCAGACCTCAGAGTTCTCAGGGATATCAGTGCAATTAACCATTTTTCTTAGCAATCACTCACAACCACCACAATAAATGAAATAAAAAAATCACTATACAGTTTCTTTCATGTGGCTCTTTACTGTGTGCACATTAAGATGATACACACACATTTCTCAGCAATTAAGAATCATTCAATTATTGACGACCACAAAAGTCACTTGTAACTGGTATTACAGCAGTTCAATTTCTAAACTTTTTTTCTTTTTAAAAGATTAATATACTTCATCTGGAGATACCGCTCTTTTTTCTTGTCCAAATGGACCATATGTAGTTCCTCAAAAGACAACTATGAAGTTGAGTTCTGAGTCTCTAAATGTCATACTTTCACTAATACACAAGATATTACGAATAAGGTCATATACTGTCGTTGGAACCGTTTTTTTTTGCCAAAATATGCGCATTTATTGGCTTAAGTCATGCATAGCTTGCCATCAGTCCCCGCAATAAAGATTCAGCCCCTTATCCATTCATCTCTAACTACTCCCCTAAAACGAACCATTTATCTTAAATATTCCGACCCAGTGATCCACTTACGCTTTGGCTAGTTGATATTTAGTTTTGCGCCGTCTCTCTCTACATTGCTACAGTGTTACTTTTTCCTTACAATAAATTTATACTCTATACGCAGAAGTTAGTACTTTTAACATAATCAGCACTGACTTGTACATGTAATCACTGGTCTATACCCAGTGAGCAATGGCATTATTGGTCTAGTGGATCCTCTTACCACAACAGAGACTCGTGTTTCCTGTTTTCCAAGTATTAACTGTCACTTGAGAAATGTGCCGAAGACATCGAGAAAAAAAATGTAACATGGCTTATAACTAAGTTATTGCAGGGTAAAAAAGAAAATTTCACCCCTCAAGGTACATCCGGTGACACGTCATGTTCAGTTCAGAAGAAAAGATTATAAGAAAGAGATAAAAAAATAACCGTCCAGTTCAGTGTAACGCAGATAAGGTGCCCCGTTATCTACACGTGTACGAAACACAGCAAGCCCTTCAAATGAACCTCCATTTGAATTAAGACAGAGAAGAAGGGACTTAAACTGACGGGACATCTTAAAGGTAAGACTTAAAACCGAGACAGAAAGAAGGTCCAGACTGAAGTAGTGGCGACAGAGGAATCTGTTTTTTATAATGACATCTATTTTTACTTATTTATTTTCTTAACGATGCCTTAAAGTTGCTACATTTTTGTGTTGCAGTATGGTAGAATATGCCGTTTAAAGAGTATCTGGTGTTAAGCATACAGATACAAAATTAAGAAAACACTGTAAATGTCCCATAACACTGTAAATAACATTTAGGGCTATGCACGTGCTATTTGATATTACAGTATTTAAGCTGAACTGACAATCTGTTATTGCATTTATGAAAGAAGGACTGTAGGATAAGCGGGCCACCACTGGAATCAGTCATGTCTGCCACAGCAAAGCAGGAGGAGCTAGCAGAATCGTACTTTATTGGGAAGAAGGAAGAAATAATTAAGACTAAACGGATAACAAAATTTGTCCATGGGAGGGATATTCTTGTTATCCACCACCAAGGAAAATTCTACGCCATGGACTTGCATTGTTATCGTGAGTATAGCATCACATTTCTCAAAAGCATGTCACTTCAGATCAGAACTCATTATCATTATCTGTGAACAAGTAGTGTTTCTTTTTTCCAGTGACACTAATTCTCTAAGCGCAAACTGAGTTTATTTTTTTGCACTGTTTGCCACTGCATCAAACAAAACATTGATTGCCTAATAACTGTAGCTGAGCTTTTTCACAAGATATGCTACATTGTAATTTGTGTTGCGCTGTTGTCTCTGGTGTGCACACAAAAGAAATTATCTTAAAAGTATAATAATATGTGTTTTTAGCTCTGTGGGCTTCTTGATCGGAAGGTCACTGGTTCAAGCCCAGGGGACAGCAAACCTATGCCACCACTGGATCCCAGTTGTTCCTTGGGCAGCTGTTCTATGAATCCTAAGCTTGGTCTCACCTATCTGTGCATGTTATACAGTTTCCCAAATAGGATGAGTAAAGTATTCATCATGCTGAATGAATAGGTTTAATCATAAGTGTAAGTTGATTACGTTTCTGTAGATTGCAAATTGTATTGTACTGTTGCAACAGATTCAGTTTGCATTTTTATATATTTGGTAAAGTACATTCGCTTTGTTTTATTGATTTGCTTTTCTTTCATTTACAATAAAATGTATTTACCAGAGGTGGAAAGTTCAGGTCCAGAAAGTGTAAATCCAGACCAAAGTTTTGTTCCAACCAACTAGTTGTTTACTCTGTGAGTGTGACTCTTTATGGTCAGTTGGCTGGTTAAAACAAAATGTTGGTCTGGATTTGTACTGAACCTGAACATTCCGCCTCTGGTACTTACGTGTTATGATCTTCAGCTGTTACTGTGTGTTTCTGTTCATTTCCTTTCACACAATTGAAAACTAGGGTTTTCTAAGTGGAAAGAAAGGTTATATTATAATAAATGTTTTATACAGATGGTGAAATATACTATATTGCCAAAAGGATTGGGACACCTGCCTTTTCACACACATGAACTTTAATGACATCCCATTTTAATACATAGGCTTTAATATGGAGTTGGCACACCCTATAACAGCTATAACAGCTTCAGCTCTTCTGGGAAGGCTGTCCACAAGGGTTAGGAGTGTGTTTGTGGGAATTTTTGACCATTCTTTCAGGAGAGCACTTGTGAGGCATTGATGTTGGATGAGAAGGTCTGGCTCGCAGTCTCTGCTCTAATTCATCCCAAAGGTGTTCTGTCAGGTTGAGGTCAGGGCTCTGTGCAGGTCAGTCAAGTTCATCCACACCAGACTCGCTCATCCATGTCCTTATGGACCTTGCTTTGTGCACTGGTGTGCAGTCATGTTGGAACAGGAAGGGACCGTCCCCAAACTGTTCCCACAAAGTTGGGAGCATGAAATTGTCCAAAATGGCTTCAAATGCTGCAGCATTAAGAATTCCTTTCACTGGAACTACGGGGCCAAACCCAACCTCTGTAAAACAACCCCACACCATAATCCCCCCTCCAGCAAACTTTAGTCAGGCAAGTACCATGCTCCTGGCACCTGCCAAACCCAGACTTCTCCATCCGATTGCCAGACAGAATAGTGTGATTCGTCACTCCAGTGTACATGTCTCCACTCCATTGAGTGGCGCCGTGCTTTACACCACTGAATCCGACATTTTGCATTTCACTTGGTGATGTAAGTTTTGGATGTAGCTGTTCGGCCATGGAAACCCATTCCATGAAGTTCTCTATGCACTGTTCTGAGCTAATCTGAAGGCCACATGAAGTTTGGAGGTCTGTAGCTATTGACTCTGCAGACAGTCGGCACCTTCTGCACACTGTGCACCTCAGCATGCGTTGTTCTCGCTCTGTGATTTTACGTGACCTACCACTTCGTGGCTGAGTTCCTGTTGTTCCCAATCACTTCCACTTTGTTATAATTCCAGTAACAGTTGACTGTAAAATATTTGTAGTGAGGAAATTTCACGAATGGGCTTATCGCACAGGTGGCATCCTATCACGGTACCACGCTTGAATTCACTGAGCTCCAGAGAGTGACTCATTCTTTCTCAAATGTTGGTAGAAGCAGTCTGCATGCCTGGGTGTTTGATTTTATACACCTGTGGCTATGGAAGTAATTGGAACACCTGAATTCAATGATTTGGAGGGGTGTCCCAATACTTTTGCCAATATAGTGCATAAATATATTAAAAAAAAAACTATTGGCCAACAAAGAAAACTTAAAACATGTAACATAAATGTTTGTTATAACATTTCTTTCTTTCTTTGTTTCTATAACATTTATGCAATTATTATTATTATTGTTGCTGTTATTTTTCATTTGTACTCTATTTGACAGATGCAGGAGGTTCACTGGAAAATGGAGACATTGAGGCAAGACATTTCAGTGTGAAATTAACCTTTTAGTGATACCCAAGTCATATATACATATATATATATATATATATATAATATATATCAGAGTAATTTGTGACTTCAGATATCTTGTGTAAGAATGTGTTCTGTTTTACACACAGGAATTTGACAACAAACTATGCATTGTTTGTCCATCACACAAGTATAAAATCACTCTGAGAGAAGGGGAGGGCATATACAAAGCCACGAATCCAAGAGACGATGTGCCAACACCCAGGTGGTATTCCAAGGGAATCAAGCAAAGGATGCATGCTGTCAAGGAGGTGGATGGAGACATTTTTGTCATATTGTCCTCAATGCTTGGATGGATCGAGTCTGACTACTACCAGACAGAAAAGTACAAAAAAGAGAGATCTTGTAGTTTTCATGGGCCAAGCTGCTGAAAAACCAGGATCCTACAGGAGCATAAACAGACCTGCCCAGCATGGACTAGTTCAAATTGATTTGCGGAATCATTGCTTATCTTATAAGTCCTTTGGCTGCCTGTAGTTGTATGGAAAGAAAAATTGATGGAGGCACTGTGATGCCTGATCTCTTAAGTACCAAACACTCAAGGTTCTGGGTGATGGAATTTCGATTGAATCTAAATCCCTGTATTCAAAGAAATGAAATCTGTACATGAAAAAAATATTTTCGAAGAAATTGATGTCAGAAAATTGGTCTTCTTTTGTTCCCACTCTGCCTTGGTGATTATGAGTTTTTGTTTAAAAATAATGCATTTTTTATTTAAAACAAATCACAAGCTTTGATGTTTCTTAGTAATGTTCATGGTGCTTATAATGAAACATGATGTACAAAATAGTCGATGATAACAGAGACTGAGATTGTTAAAGAGTTTCTATCATGTAAGTTTTCTATGAAGATCTCCACTAATTTTCTTGATCCATTTGTGGTGGTTGTAACATTCCTGTAAGTGATGAGCCTGAGAGAACATCTCTGATTGGACCATTGAAACGATGTCCCCTCTTTTTTTGGCTTCTGGAGCTGATTACTGCGCTGCTGTGCTGGTCAGTATAGAGCTGGAGTCCACGTCACTGGCTTCCGCAGTGGGTTTCATCCCCCCCCAAGCTTAAGTTAATATTCATCATCCAGTGTATGTATAAATCGTACAGCATTGGCCTATGTTGAATGTGGCATTTTGCTCCGAAAAACCATCTCGCCTATTGGACCGTCAACTGTGTAAACAACTGCAGTTCATTTTATAACATTTATTATAATTAATGTGTAAGACTAAGTGAATATGTGGGTCGTTCATTTAGAGGGGTAATTGAGGTGGATACGTTTTCAAAAATCAATTTCATTAATCCCAAAATGAAACCACCTTAATATATCAGTTATCGTGTCCTATGGCCCAATGGGCTAAGTCTCTGTTACTGTGACGAGAAGATCACTGATTTAAGCCATGGCCTCTGCAGAATAGTCACACGTTCATGGGACCTTTAGCAAGACCCTTAACCCCCAGGTCGAGGAGCGCTGCACATCGGCTGACCTTGTGCTGTGGCGTCTAAGCTATGGAGAGCAAGATGGGCTTGGTGAAGAGAAGTGATCCACCGTACTTGTGCAAATGGCCTATAAATCCTGCTTATAACGGCCTATAAATCCTGCCTATAACGGCCTATAAATCCTGCCTATAACGGCCTATAAATCCTGCCTATAACGGCCTATAAATCCTGCTTGCTTGTTTATCGTACTTGCAAAACGAAGAGCATTTCAAATATATTTGTAATGTAAAATACAAACTTTACATTAACTGAATATAATACCAAGTGTAATACCAGTGACGGAATAAGTGGTTTCATTTTCTTTTACAAAATGGCAAAATTAACAAAACTATTAACAAAAATCTAATTTCTTTTTAGTTATTCTGCTCATTTATGACATTAACATTAGTCACTGGTATCACAGACTTGTTGCAATACCAGTGACATTCTGGTTAAAATGGATTTCTCGTTTTAATGGCTACCCCATGGTGCGTCAGGTGACCGTGTGCAACTATTTCAGATCAATTATGTAAAAGATATTTTGGATAATTTAGACAAAAATGACCCTTACTCGCCTAGTCATTCATTGAGATGCTTCTTCGATGATGACTCTTGTACCGAGAAAGCAGTTAATTCAGCAAGAACTACTATATTAACATATAATATGTGTCCAAATACCACCAACGACCAAAATCTCTGTAACAAATGTATTTTTAAAATGAACTGCATATTTGAGAATGTAGCAGAATGTTCATGATGATTGTAGTAAAACCCTTTTGTATCATGTCATTAGTTATATCTTTTAAAAATTGTTTTATCTTAAAATGATTTCTCAGATGTTGAACTCTGTTTATGTTTTTACAGCAACTCAGAAACATAACAGAAAAAAATCAAACAACTCGTCAGCGAAAGGTGTTATTTAATCATACATCAACTGTGTGCATGTACATGCCCGACTCTTTGGACGGTGTCTAATGCATGTTTAAGCCCAGAGACCCTTGTGACATGGTTCAACACTCTAAATGGAGAAGGAGCCGTGTACGTCTGTTGGACGCACTTTACGATTTTTTAAGATCTACAGCCGTTTTTTCCCCGGGACAATGCAAATGTTTTTGTCCATCTTGTAGACTGTCAGATGTGTGACGTCACTGTAATTATAATAATAATCTCTGGGTCAACGTTGTGTTATTATTTCATCTTCTTCCATATCGCCTTCAACTCATTAGGCTTAAAGCCTATTTCACCATCTTGAAGAACAGACTCATTGTTATTCTTTGTTTCGAGTGAAAGGTTTGAATCAATATATTCGTGGCGAAAAACGAGTTCAGCGTCGTAGAAAAAATGTATACGGTGGTACCAGCGATTCGGGACATTACCAACCTTTGGCTAAATATCAGCATTGTTTTCTGTTTCACCCGAAATAACCTCTTTTGAACACGTGCAACTCTTCTGTGCTGATTATTTATTTATTTACTTTTATGAAGAATATTTTTATAAATCCATTTTTTTCCAATTACTAGGCTATGTCTCACAAAGATGACAGTCAAATCATGCTCAAAACATCGCTCGATGTATAACATCGTAAATACAGCCTACACAGTATATCGCTTTGCTTAGAAATACTTTTTTGTTTTTCTGCCTTTTTTGGGTTGTCTGATACTGGATCCTCATTATAGCCCAGTATTAGTATTCCGAACCATACAGCAAAACTCCTCCCATGCCAATTCGCTCAACTGGATTGCCAGAATTAACAATAATTAACCCCAAAAGGCTGAAAATACTGTTTTCGGGAGTGTTAACATAAGTGTAAGGCAGTGTGTATCTGAGAGCCCTGCTGTTGTAATTGCCGCGTCGGATCCCCGCTCTTGCTGAGTCAGGACCCTCGATCCTCCCACCAACATGATCCCTTCACTCTTTCAGCTCCTCTTATGTTTCTACCTGATGATCTTCTTCTTTTCTCTCTCAATGACGTCATTTAAAGATGGACTATGATGCGGGGTGTGCTGCCGAAGATCCCGTACTGTTTATTCTTGCGTTCCGCTCCTTAAACTTGGGCTGCTTTAAGCGCAGTGTCCTGCTAAACGGTGCGGGCTCGCTTTGCTCCTTTCTTTCTTTGCCGTTGTGTTTTTACGGTCTCGGCTGCGGCTCCATTGCGGACAGGACACTTTAAACTGGGCTGTTTATGAATGAACGACAATAACAAGGGCAGAAGAAAACAAAACTCTTCTGTTTTCATTCCGTTCTTGAAATCACTGATATGCGGGATTAAAAATCCCGACCTTCACTGCGGGAGAAAAAAACCATTTCTCCGCAGACTAAATGTGAAATCTTAGCACTGGGGTACGTGTTTGCGAGGATTTCTTCAAAAGAGTCGAGGCGGGGTGACCATGTAAGTTACCCTTATGTTTCATATTCAGTATTAAATCATGGTAAAATTGTACTATATTTTGATCTGTTCGTTTCGCTTGCACGCGTTATTGCACCACGTGTAATTAATAAAATGACATAGTAAAATAAAGCAACAATATGATGTTAGTATTTCTTTTACCATTCTATTAACAATGACTTTAGAGTCATTCGCTCGTTTTTTTTAGCTTGCCTCCAATGATAATGCATCACTTTGTCTTCGTGGTAAGCATAGTTAATTAGCAACAGAATAAAGACTGTACTTTCTTTTTCCCAATCATAGTGCGTTTATTTTTCATCTTGACTGCAAAAATACCGCCTTATGTTGTTTCTATGCTTTCATTCTCTGATAAAATCCAGCCGATCACTTTATTTCTCCAACTTATTTCAATTTATACATGTTTTTGTGATGAATACTGCCTGTTTGCACACACAAAGCATTTTATCTATCTATCTATCTATCTATCTATCTATCTATCTATCTATCTATCTATCTAGCAAGCATATTGTTTCTTTCTATCTAAAACATTTTATCACACATTTCAGTGACTTAGTTATGTTCACCACATGACTTTCTGCTTCTTCCACTTGCTGCTGATTGCTCAGGTCTATCCACATTGTAGCCCTGGGCTGCGAGCGCCCAGGTCACGGCGCCACAGAGGAGGAGCCAGGACACGGCCAGGGTGGCCTGCTCTGGAGTTACCTGGGCTGGGGCATGGTGGGCGTGATGAGGGGCCGCTGGGACGTGGTGGACGGCGCCCCCCAGGGGGCCATCGCTGCCCCATGTCACCACACACTGAACACGGCCTTTGCCGAGTACCAGGCTCGTGTTCTGGGTGATGTCAGGGTGGTGCTGCACGATTGCCCCCGCTGGGTGAGTGACCTGGGGGCCAGCTGCTCCCACTCGATGGCTGAAGGTGAAATAGGGGTCAGGCCTGCAGAGAACACTCACTGGAAGTCTGCTGCAGTCATAGGGGGCTGACCCCAAGTTTGTGACTCACTCAGTCCACCAGGAAGAAGGCTAAGCCAATATTCTATCCATCTTCTAAACAATTATTCATGGGGAGTGACACTGGGCCTGACAGTGCAGAAGGATGGGCCAGTCCATCGCAGGGCACACACAAGCATGCCCACACACAATCACACACTTAGAGACACCAGTTAACCTAACTGCATGTCTTTGGACTCTAGCAGGAAACCTGCGTCTTGGGGACGATAAACTATTATTTGATTGATTTATTAACTGATTGGTTAATCAAATAATAATGATATTGCTGCTAGTGTAAAATCTCCATCTCTTCTGTCCCTTTACTCAGGACCTTCTGGACAGTAACTGGGTGACCACGCAGAGTTTGCTGGAACAGGCTGACATTCTGGTCATCAAGTACTCCGTGAATGACAAGCTCACCTTCCAGCAGCTGCGAGACACTTATGGGCCACGCATACGCCCCCTGCTGCGTCACTGGGCCATCCCTGTCGTCGTGGCGGCTGTGGGTGCACGTCTTAATGGTAAGTGCTCTGTTGTGATCCGGTTCCCTTTGCTTTTTTTGCCTGAATATGAAGCAGGGTTATCCTATTATAAGACGATTTGCTAATACCTCATTATTACTTCTACAGACTCATGCAAAAGTCTTAGACAGTCAAAGGAAGTGATGTATAAATGGTCTTCATGTTGCCATAAAACTGACATTATGTCTATCAGTGTCTTAGCTTAACCATTTCAAAGCCTCTTCGAATGTCACCCCAGTATTTACAGCAACCATCCAGCACCCAATATTTTTTTTGACTCAATTACTGGCACACCATGTTTGGCTAATCAGTACCTCAGGGAATTATGTAACTAATTAAGTTATTAATTGATTAATTGAGTTGGTGGTGAAATTTAACAAATACGTGGAATGGCTGAGGTGCCCCTGAGGAGAAGTTTAGGAGCCAAAGTGATGTTCTTCTAGTCATCCAACAAAATATCAGTAATTGTTTGGAGTAAAGAAGAAATTCCTGTTTTCATTGTGTTACTTGTAATTGCCATACATTTTGATGTTCAATTGTGTTTTTTTGTTCTGAACAGATATACACTTACTACCTAGATAAATAGGTAATTAAACATTTTCTTTGACTGCCTGAGACTTTTGCACTGTGCTTTGGCTATATCTGTTTTTTCTCTTCCATGGATGTAAGATGCTCATCTAAGGATTTGTATCTTAAATAAAATTAATTCATTTTGTGCAGCAGCATTACTTGCAATTTATGCATGTTTTATTAAAACAAATGACGCTTTGCCCTTTGCGATACTGATGAAAGACATGCATGCTAGATTTGTTACCATAAATGTCAGTGAAGTGAGTAATATGTTATAGCTGTTTAATATTTATTCAAATTAAATATTCTCTGTTCCTATGCCGTATGCTTCACATATTTGTCTTGGCTGATAGAAGAAACAAATAATGATTTTATGTGTAATGAAATAACCAGTGTCTACTGGGACAAAAAGCTGCGTTTACCTAAATACTGGTATTTCAGTCACCTACAACATGACCTTCCATATTGCGTATGGCATGAGCTCAAAACGTTATTTTCGGGATTTTGTTTTAAATTCAATGTATTCAAATGTTAGTGTTTCAAATCACGATCATCATAGCAAAAAATGTTTTTCAAGATTTAAATAAAATCACAAGGGAACTATATTCTGCTATAATTGAAAGAAGCTCAGGGTTAGTTATAATTAAGCATATTATTTCTTTATAGCTAACAAGTACGTAATAAACGAAGTCTTACACCTCGATTATAGAACTGTGAGGTGTTTCCAAAAGCCCACCAGAAGGTTCCTACTGTCTGTTCTTTTCCTTTTTGGCCGTAAAATAACTATGGGAAAATAGTTCATTTCCCTGGTCTAATTGTCTTCTAACAGATACAAACCTGCTACAAGACGTCTCTCATTCTTCCTCTTGTGTGATGATAGTGCTATAGTTACAGGTAACGTGCCACTAGAAATACAGTTAGTAGATGGAGCAGATCTCTCTCAAGTGATTTGAAGAAGGAGCTCCTGATCAAAGTTCCTATTAATTGGAAAGACTGGCAGAGCCCTGGGGGGTGTGACGCTCTCACTGTACTTGGTACTTGAAGAATCGCTGAACAGGATGTTTCGGAGTCAGAAAATAATGTCACAAGAATAGGACAGAGGGGCAGACGCCCAAAACCTGCAGCGCATCTAAATGCTTAAGCATCTTGCCTGAACACTTCAACCAAATGTGAAAGCTGCGATTTGACTCTGGACCAGAAATACTGCTGGTGGCTTCTGCTTGTGCTGTTTCTCACCATCAAACATCCCATCAACACAGTCATCAACACTATGCATCAGCTTTTAGATTTTAGAAGCCTTCCCATCATATGGATTAACCAGAATGGCCATTTCATGTTGATCGCTGGTCCTGATTGGATGGTTAATGGTGATATCTGCCATAAGCAAGTATTTCTGATCCATGGCACAATGAGCTTTCAGGCTACACCCAACTGGATCTACAAGGAGCAGAATGGTAGATATGGCAGTTTGTGTCTAAATGGAGACTATTAAATACTTCATAAGCACTTGGATATCTCCCATTTATTTATATGTGTTTTCCTGTAATGAATAAAAATGGATATAGTTAGTTGTCATTTGTCACACTAACAAAGCTATATGCTTCAAACAATGGACATGAAACGGATGACTGATCAGCTTCGCATGCTGTCTGAATGGTGTGTGAGCTTAATAAAAACAGCACTATTGTTACTTTGTAGCTATTTGTCGCTGTTTGTAGCTGTCATCTTCCCTTGGTAATGAATCTATTCTGACAATGGTCTGAAGGCCATCTCCTACCATTTCTGAACTTTCACAGGCTGTGATTTATTCTATATCTTGGCTTTGATTGGCCTGTCTCTCTCTTTACGGACTGATAGTGAAAGGTATTTCCTCTAATTCGATCGCTTGTGTTAGTACCAGGATGTATGATTATGTATGCATCTGTACGAGTATATTTATATGCCAATCAGCCATAACATTAAGACTACTAACAGGTGAAGTGAATAACATTGATCATCTCATTACGATGGCACCCGTCATGGGCGTTGTTATATATTAGGGAAGCAAACAGTCAGTTCTTCAAGCTGATGTCTTGGTAGCAAGAATAATGGGGAAGTGTAAGGATGTAAGTGACTCCGACAAGAGCCAAATTGTGATGGCTAGATGACTGGGTTAGACTTTCTCCAAAGCTGCAGATTTTATGGGGTGTTTCCAGTGTGCAGTGGTCAGTACCTGCCAAAAGTGGTCCAAGGAAGTCCCATCTGGTGAATTGGCGATGGGGTCATAAGAACATAAGAACAATACAAACGAGAGGAGGCCATTCGGCCCATCAAGCTCGCTTGGGGAGAACTAAACTAATAGCTCAGAGTCATGGACACCCAAGGCTCATTGATATGTGTGGGAAGCAGCGTCTGGTCTGGTTTCACAGGAGAGTGACTGTAGCACAAATTGATGAAAAAGTTAATGCTGGTTATGATAGAAAGGTGTCAGAACACACAGTGCATTGCAGCTTGCTGTGTATGGGTCTGCATTTCCGCAGACCAGTCCGAGAGCCCATGCTGACCCCTGTCCGTCACCAAATGCACCAACAATGGCCTTGTGAGTGTCAGAACTGGACCATAGAACAATGGAATACGGTGGCCTGGTCTGATGAGTCATGTATTCTGTTACATCATGTGGATGCCTGGGGGCATATGTGTTTTTCACTTGTTCTTTACTTGCCGCTGGCACCAGAATGCACTATGGGAAGAAGGCAAGGCGATGGAGGCAGGTTGAGGCTCGGGGCAATGTTCTGCTGGGAAACCTTGAGTGCTGGTATCCATGTGGATGTCACCATGACGTGCCACTTACTTAAAAATTGTTGTAGACCGAGTACACCCCTTCATGGCAAAGGTATTTCCCCGAGGGCACTGGCCTCTTTCAGCAAGGTAACTGCAAAAATTGTTCAGGAATGGTTTGAGGAACATGCAGAAGAGTTCAAGGTGTTGAATTGGCCTCCACATTCCCTGGATCTCAATCTGATCGAGCATCTGTGGGACGTGCTGGACAAACTCCAATCCATGGAGACCCCACCTCGCAACTTACAGGATTTACAGGATCTGCTGTTTACCTCTATCCTGAATAGTAGTCTCCGTGTAGTTCCTTATTGTGTGTAGCCTGTAGTATTTTGTTTTGTTTTGCACCTTGAGCTAGGAGAAACGCAATTTCGTTCTACTATGCACTCTTGAATTGTATTGTCTGAATGACAATAAAGTTTTACTTTGACTTTGACATCTTGGTGCCAGATACTACAGGACACCTTCAGAGATCTTGTGGAGTCCATGCCTAGACGGGTCAGAGCTCAGACGGGACAGGCAGCATGAGGGGAACCTACACAATATTATGCAGGTGGTTTTAATGTTATGGCTGATTGATGCATGTGTGAGCCCTGCTCTCTCTCCTGTACCCCCACCCTAGAGGATAGCCCCCCTTGCACATGCCCCCTGTGTGCCTCTGATTGGCGTAGTTCAGTGCCACACAGTGAGGGCCTGCAGCTGTCCCAAGACCTGGGGGCCACCTACCTGGAGCTGCCTTCGCTTAACGACTTCTTCGTGGGACGCTATTTTGGGGGTGTGGTGAGTGTCCAGGCTGAGCCTGCATTTCTCAGTTTGTAGTTCTGTGTTTTCATATGAGGCACAAAAGTAGATCCAGACGCTGTAGCAATACATGTGCAGTAACTATCTGGCACCTAAAGGTCATTCCGCAAATTCCTGCATCCCAAGTAGATCATTTTATTGTAACTTTTGAAGTAGTAAGACCACAAATTTTCATCCATCAACTGAAATATTGCTCAGAATGGAATAAACAATATATATCTGTACGAGGAATGTACAAGTCACACATCACTCTTATACGCTGTGAACCTGGTTTCCATTTTTTCATGCAATTAGTTCTTGCTAAATGAGCACTGGATAGGTTGATTGATTATTTCCAGTCATTCTGACTAAAATGCTTTCAAAAAGAAAAATAATGAATTTATTGCAGTGGTGGGCAGTCTTATCTGCAAAGGGTCGGTGTGTATGTGGGTTTTTATGATACCCTTTAGGTCAGCTGTTCAAACCCAGGTGTAAGGACTCTTCAGCCAATCAGTCCTCTAATTATTTCCTAATCTAATTAGGGAGCTGCAGTGAAAAAATGCACACCGGCTCTTTCTGGATAAGATAGGCCACCTCTGAATTATCCATCCATCCATCCATTTTCCAAATGGCTTATCCTACTGGGTTGTGGGGGGTCCGGAGCCTATCCCAGAAGCAATAGGCACGAGGCAGGAAACAACCCAGGATGGGGGGTCAGCCCATCGCAGGGCACACTCACACACCATTCACTCACACATGCACACCTACGGGC
>JAODJX010000119.1:25341581-25354372 GCA_026776945.1 Isichthys henryi | reverse complement strand
CTCCGCACACATGTGATCCAGACGGAGACTCGAACCCGGGTCCCAGAGGTGTGAGGCAACAGTGCTAACCACTGCACTACCATGCCGCCCCCTCTGAATTATAGTGACTTGATTTCATTTCTCTGTAAGAGATTATTGTCGGGCTTCCAGACCCAGTCTGCATTACTCCAGTTCATTTTTTCCATCCAGTTTTCTCCTTTCAGTTTTGAGTGTAACTCCTGTAATACGGTCGCCTTGATTAATCACATGTGTATTGAAGCTGAGTATGGAAAGGCGCCCAGTGGCCATTCTGCTGTCAAACGTACCAAATCTTCATCTCATTCAACAACTATAACTAAAATAGATGTGTGATATTAATTGGGACTATACAACATGTCCTTGCCCCTGAAAACTCCTGGGGTATATTCAGTATGTTGTTATATTAACAACACACTGCACAGAGAGGACAGTCCTTTGTTCAGAATAAATTTAAAGATCCAAATACACTATATGGACAAAAGTATTGGAACACCTGGTCATTATACTTGCAGTAACTTTTGACATCGCATTCTAAATCCATAGGCATCGATATGGAGTTGATCCCCCCTCTGCAGCTAAAACAGCTGTCATTCATCTAGGAGGGTTTTCCACAAGATTTTGCATTTGCGAATTCAGGCACTGATGTTGGACGTGAAGACCTGGCTTACTGTCTCCATTCTAGTTCATCCCAAAGGTGTTTGATGGGGTTGAGGTTTTGGCTCTATGCGGGCCAATCAAGTTCATTCTCACCAAACTCCAGAATGTCTTGGTATGCTAAGCATTAAGAGTTCCCTTCACTGGACCTAAGGGACCTGTCCCAACCCATTGAAAAACAACCCCATACCATTATCCCTAATCCACCAAACCTTATAGTTTGCACATTGCAACCAGGCAGGTATTGAGTCAACAGAGCACTGGTGATTTTTACAAACTATGTGCCTCAGCACTCGGTGACCCTGCTTCACGTCGCCTGTCACTTCATAGCTGAGTTTCTGTTGTTCCAAAATGCTTCCATTTTAGCAATAATCCCACTTACTGTTGACCATGGAATATCTAGCAGGGAAGAAATTTCACAGACTGACTCATTGCATAGGTGGCAACCTATGACAATATATGAATTCAGTGAGTTCTTCAGAAGGACCCATTCTTTCACAAATGTTTGTAAACCTGACTGCATAGGTAGGTACTTCATTATATACACCTATGGGATTGAGCTTGTGAAATACCCAAATTCAGTGATTAAGAGGTGTGTCCCAATATTTTTGTTCAATTAATGAATCTTATTCCTTTGCAGGTTATTTAAAATATGTATATTTGAAATATTTACTATTTAGATAATTCCATCAAAGTTTAGTGTACATTTTGTGATGTCTGTTGATCTCTGGTATAATTAATAATTAAGTGTTTAATAGGTATAGAAATGGCCTGTTTTTTTTCATTTTTACAATGTACTGCGCTGTTCCAACTAATGACTAAATAAACCTCTTTAATGATAAAAACATGAAATGATGTAATGGGTGAAGTTGTGGAGGACTGCATGGACATTAAATGAGCTATAAATGAGCAAAGTATGTCTGAGTTTTCAAACCAAGTAATGAATTGTACCTAGATGATATGCTATGCTGCCGACCCAAGTAAACACCTTCTAGCTAGCGGGCAAATTATCAATATCTAGTTTATACATTGTTCCGTGCTCCTAATCATTGTATACATTGTTAGCAGTAGCTCTACTAGAAGATATGGTTCTGAGAATGGTAATAAGAAAAGTAATGAGATTGATTGCATGTCTACATGAACCACTTTGAGTATAAGTTAATGTGTGCAGTGGTATTGCTAGCTGTTGCAGCAGCCCTGTTAAATGTAAGCCTCCGTGTGTCTGGGTTTAGCTGGAGTACTTCATAGTCCAGTGTCTGAAACAGAAGGCAAAACAGAGGCCAGAGAAGAGGCGGAGCCACAGGGTCAGTGAACCCCGCCCACCACAGTTGGAGCAGCCAGGTAGAGTGTGACTCCACCCACATATCGGTACTACCTTACCAACTCTAGCCTCTTGTATTCAACAGGTTATTTCCTGGAAAATTCTGTTTGTTTTACTAAATTAATGTTTGCAATGAGAGTCACTGGAGTTCGATAGGGGTTAGAAAATCAATGCGTAACATGATCGGCAGCTCCAAACCTAGAACTCTCTCCTATTTTCTGTTGTCTAGCCCGGCTACCAAATGTGCGAGTGGAGGAGTCTAGCTTCTCGCGGGATCTGCAGTGGCTTCTGGAGCGCGGAGTCCAGTTTGCTGATGTAGCCTTTTACGCTGGTGATTCTGGAAAGGAACTGGGCTGGGCACATGCAGCAGTGCTCTGCTCTGTCAGCCCTTACTTTCGGCAACTGCTGTTGGGGGCACAATCCCGAGACAGGCCGGTGTCCCGCTGCGGCTGCCAGGACGCTATTCAAGGCCTGCTGTCCAGGTGGGATGGGGGCTTGGATGAGCCCCCCCGCACGGACGTGCCCCTCCCCGGACATCTATCTCGCCTAGTGGTGAAGGACCCTCTGCTTTGCCTGTGTTTATGGGAGACACTGAAGTTCCTCTATAGAGGTGAACAAATGGAAGCTGGCACTGTGGATCCTCCTTATACACTCTTTGCTCTGTCATCTCTCCTCATTTTCTCTGTTTTTTACTCACCTTTTATTCATAAAGAGCTTCTCTTTCCCAGTTATTTACTCGGGAATTACAAATAAAAGCAGATGGTATCAGCTTTCTATCCTTTAAGCTGACGGCCTGTTTGAAGATATAGACATCTAATAGGGGTTAATTTACTTACCATTCTATCTTTAAAGGACAGAAAGTGAGCTTCAGTTTCACCTTATTAAAGCTGGCCTTTATTGGTGCTTTCCCTGTCCAATTTATTGGCATAAGGATATTTTTTATGAGCAGAGTATATATTTAGATGGGATATAAGACTGCCATTTTTAAAAAATAAGGTTGCATTTATGTGCAATGTTCATGCTGCCATCATCCAACCACTAATCCACTTCAGACTCACTTGGGGGGGGGGGGGGGTGGCTGAAGTCTATCCCATGCACCAGAGGGCACATGGCAGGGGAACAGGCTGGATGTGATTCCAGTCCAATTCAGATGCACACTAAGGGCAGCTTGGAGACGCCAGATCACCTAAGTGCATGAGTTTGGATTGTGGTGAAGAACTTAGATCAGTGTTTCCCAACCTGGTCCTTGGAGACCCCCAAACAGTCTACGTTTTTGCTAAAATGTAGACTGTCTGGCAGGGAGCTGGGAGGGCGCAGAAATGTGGGCTGTTTGTTTGTCCCTATGGACCCAGAGGAAACCCACAAGACTGCATGAGGCAACAATGCTGTCCACTACACTGACACTCCACCCTACTTACAGTATTACATCCATACAATATTGTGTAGTTTTAAGCAATCCCCTCCACAGTTACGATATATAAAATGCTGGAATTGACTAGTCGTGCGTATCTTTATCAAAATGTATCTCATTTGTAACCCTGCTTTTGCTCCAGGGGCATCTGAGTGGAAACAACTGCAGGATGCAGCGACGGAGAAGCTGAAGAACTCGGCGGCGGTGGCAGAGCTCATGGACAGAGTCCGATCCTTTCTTGAAATGGAAAAGGTCTTTGTGACACAGCATTTCTAAATCTGTCTAGGCGCGCTCTGTGAAACAGTACCACCTAGTGGAGCAAACGGGAGCTGCAATGGAAATTTTCTTGTCTTTAATTGCAGTATTATTAAAACTAAAAAAAAAAAAAAAAAAACCTAACTCCTTTTTAGTGGGAGGAAAGTATTGTCCATAAATGTACCAATTAGAATTTTTACATTTATTTAAGATGTTTTTTATCTAAAGTGACGTGACAGAGAGCAGGGTCAGCCAGTCTGTGAAGCAAGATATGTATGTATAAAACAGGCAATCCGTGGTTACGAATGAGATTTGTTCCACAAGTCTGTCTTTAAGCTGAATTTCTAGGTAAGTCGGAACAGGTACATACAGTTGGTAATTCGGGACTGCCTGGATAGCCAAACCCACCTTCAGGTTGTACCCCAGCCTTGTGGCCTGTGTTGCCTGGGAGTGGCTCCAGGCCCTCCCACATCCCGGACTAGGATCAGATAGATGATGGATGGATTCATATAATAATAAAAGTATTCATTTGAATAAATGCATGAAATTAATAAACATTGAGGTAACATTTCTAACGAAGAGTAAAAATGTAGTTACTGCAGTATATGTCCTGCAATATTTTTGGACACATAAATGACTTGGTATAGAGCTCATAGAAGATCGTCAAACTGAAGAGTAAGTTTAGTTTTCTTTCTCTTTATTATAAGGTAGAAGTTTTATATATTGAAATTAGAAGAGAAAAAAATGTTCTGTGAGATATCTACCTTTTTTTGGTTGTCCCCAAACAGGAGGGGAAACTCCTTAAGAAGGCTGACAGAAATTCATGTCTCTGTGTTTAGGGTTCAAGGGACACCCTCAGTCACTCCTCCCAACAACCACCTCACTCCCTGGGCAATCTGCTCAACTCCCCCCTCTGCTCCGACGTCATTTTCATGGTGCAAGGTGAGTTTTCACCACTTACCCACTTACCATCATTTTATAACGGACTTGGATATTTACGTCTAAGACAGAAATATTCACCGCGTTTACTTGGTACCTGTGTAGTGTATTGGGCAATGGATACATAGAAATATCACCCTAATACCAAGAAACATATTTTATTGACAAGTTAATAGCATTTACGGTTTTAGATATGTCATCCAAGTTTAAGAAATGTATGCTTTTATTAAAACCAGAAATTACTTAAAAGCTAGACTGTTACAACGTCATTCTGAAAATGTCTCCATCTCTGAATTCTCTTCAGGCAGTGTCTTGCCAGCCCACAGGGCGGTCCTAGTGGCACGTTGTGATGTCATGGCGGCCATGTTCAGTGGGAAGTACGCCGAGGCTCGGAGCCGGGTGGTGCCCATCCATGGAGTGTCCTCAGACACCTTCCTGTCGTTCCTTGAATACCTCTACACTGACACATGCTGCCCAGGTGGGTGAATAGGAGTATACTAACTGTTTTCTCTCCCATCTCCACAGCTAAAAGGGCTCAGCATTCTCTCCGATAATGGTTTACCCATGGTGGACCTTTGTGTTCGCTTGGATGTCATTTGTGTCTCTCTCTCTGCAGCCAGCGTGCTACATGCCATGGCTGTGCTGGTCTGCGCTGAGATGTACCAGGTGAAGCGACTGCAGCATCTGTGCGAGGTGTGCATCTGTGCCTACCTGCAGAGCATGCCCAGCAGAGAGCTCAGCACCACGGGCATCAGCGTCATCAGACTGCTCCGCAGGGCAAAGGTACTTATGGATTTACACCTTAAATCTATTACCATAAATGTCAGCGTAATCATGTGATTAAGGGTTAAAAAAAAAGAGGTTATAACAGAGTCATTAATGAGGAAAGAAGTGGTAGGGCAGCATGTGGCTCTGTGGGTTAGACTCTGTGCCTGTGAGGGGAAGGTCTTTGGTTCACATCCAATGGCTGGCAGAGTGATGTCACTCTCAGGCCCATGAACATGACCTTTAACCCCAATTACTCGAGGGACCTTATCTGACCTCTCTAAACCCCAGTTGTATGTCACATTTGACAGATCGATTGCTAAATAAATGTGCGATGGCACACGAGACCTGGACAAGAAAAGACGACAGGTTTACTTATGAAAATATTGACATATATATTCTTCATTTGGCATGTTACACTAGCACCTGTCACTTTATTGCCAATTGCACATTATTCATGGTTTTTTACGATTGTTTGTGGTGCTGGGCAGTATACCGGCTCACCCAGCAAAAATTCCGGTTTTAATTTCCCACCATACCATAGCAAAGTTGAAACAGCTGTAATGCTTCAAGAGGCAGCAAATTATATAATATCGTTGGCTGCTAGAAGCGCTATGGATCACTGTGTCGAGTGTATTGAGAAGGAACCCCTGGTGACTGAGAGTAGCCATCTTACTAATAGTTATTTAATAACACAACAATTCTCCATATATACCTGTTTGGCATAATAGTATTCGTAGATACTGCTTCAATCTGTGCATGAAAATTTGGATTATATATATAAAAAGATTATATATATAAAAAGATGTTATACGTTTATTCTGCAATTTTGCAAGTCGATAAAGCAAAAATCTTAATATTACAAGTTTATCACGGTAATAATTAAGCAAATATGTTATTACCAAGCTAAATATACAGTAATAATAAAATATGCTTCTATGGAACTAAATATACATTATTAATCTAATAAAACATATTAGTGAAACACTTCTTATTGAGCTTAATTCAAAGTTATGATCAATAAAACATGTTGCTATTGAGCTAAAATATGCATTTATATAAAAAAATATTCATAGATGTATTTTGACGTAAACACTCACTGCCGTATTAATGGTAAACTAGGAAAATTACTGTAATATATCATGAAACCAACAGAATCTTAAAGCATGATATGTATTTTTATATGTATATATTTTTTTTTTACTGCCCAACACCAACCGCCTATGTTTAATGTTCTTTCCCTTATACTTATGTTCCTGTTAAGACTGCACTGGAGTCAGGAACTCAAGCATTAACCATCACATTGTACTGCGTATAACTATGCATGTGACAAAGCTTTAATTTGACATACATTGACGTTAAACTCCGCGCCTAATGACCTGCACGCTCTGGTTGTGACAGTGCCACAATGCAGACCAACTTTACGTTTGGCTCCTGCACTTTATTGCCAACAACTATCTGATCTTCAGCCACAAACCAGACTTCATGGAGCTGTCAGGTAAGCACTTCCCTTTAAACTTGACACTGCAGGTTCAACCGCACTGAAGTTTACCACAGTAATGGCACTCGTAGCATTTGGATTGATGCTTGTTTATTGTGTTGCATGCTTCTAGATCAGAATATTCAGAAAAGCACAATTACATCGGCTTTAGCTCTAATACAGAACCGTAGCCCATATTCATATCAAATTCATGGTAAATATGTAATCCATGAAAAGTAAACTAGTGCTAAGCAATTTCCACGGGGATAACATTGTTCTGATTCTAAAAGGTGAACAGACGTATCAGCTAAGCATTTTTGGTACGTTTTAACTGTCTTTGGTAGTGGCTGTTAGCAGGATAGGTGGAGCATAAATTTCTGGCTACATTCGCAGAGGAGGAGAGGGAACAGGTGGAGAGGTTGCGGTGGCCATCCAGGGGATACCTGCAGCAACTCAGCGAATATCAGCAGTGCCGGCGGCAGCTACGCAAGTCACGCTGCTCCGTCATGTGATCAGGAAGTGCGCTGAGGAACAGACTGAACAGAGGAGAGGGAGGGGAACACATGGTGAAAATCTACAGTCAGCATTGTTACCCATAGTCAGTGATGTGTCATTGGCCGATATCTATCTTAAGACAAGTCTGGATGAAAACGGCCATCTGTCCATCTTTCAGCCACTTATCCCAGACAGGGAGGCAGGGGGCCTAAAGCATATCCCAGGCACTGCAGGCCACAAAGCTGGGATACACCCTAAAGAGGAGGCCCGTCCATCATAGGGTCACACAGTCAGACACTACAGGCAATTTAGAAACCCCAATTCACCTGAGTTCTTGTCTTTGGACGGCAAGAATAAACCATTGTACTCCGAGGGAAACCCCCAACATGTGGAAGAATGTGAAAACTCAACACAGAGAGTAAAGGCAGGATTCCAAACTTCAGCCTTGGAAGCAAGACAATGGTGCCGCCCACTGATCCACCCACAGAAAGCATATTTTTATATATTCTGTACATTAATAGTACACTTGAAACAGTGCTAAACACATAGACAATACCATAACAAGCGATCCTGCTTGAGCTGATAGTCGTAGAGTGATGAATAAATTAACCTGTTTCTTTAGTGTGTTGTGTGAACAGAAAGCTGTGCATGCACTTTAGACACAGAGGTGAATTGCCTGATCAGAGAAAAATGAACAGGGGACTTAAGGTAGGGTGAGGTCAGGCTTTCCTTTTGTCAAAGGAACAAGGCGCTTAATATAGCCATTATTTAAGTTAACAGCAGCACGCAAATACCTTAAATATTTACTCTACACCTTTATTTGCTGTCATATAGTTATTTGAAGGTTATGCAACTATTTTTATAACGAACAAGTTCAGTTATTTTGTTCACAATTGTTTTTAATTATTTATTTGTAAAGGACCGAGTTTTAATTGCATTTTTAATTACAAGCACGTGGAGTTAATTGTACCTTTTCTTCATATGGGTAGACGTACACAGTACCTTGGACTCCTGTCAGAATGAATAAAACCTGATTTAAGAAAAGCAACCGGGCTGTCAGAGGATCATACCTGGGAAGCTGTGGGTGTTTGAGGCGTTTACTGCAGGGCACCGATGGCTTCTAGCAGGCCCTGCAGTTCCCCAGTGTTGTCCAGCTCTTCGACATCGGTTCCTCCACCAACACACTTCTCCCCGACGAAAACTCGAGGCACCTGAGGACAGACAGTTGTGGAAATAGATGTGATGTAATTATATCAAATTATACGTGATATGTAATAAGTCAAAAGAATTTGCATTTATATACCATACATTAGCGGACATTTTTGATATTGAAAAAGAAAAACTGAATACAGCAAATAATTGCAGGCAAGGAATTTCCATCCAGCCATGGCAGTATTTCGGATGCTGTGTCACATTACGGAGCACTCAACTGTGTGCGCGGTTTCTATTATTTAAAAAAATTAAAGAATGTTTGGCAAAAGTCTTTTCTCGTGTACAAGACCGTAGGTAGTTTCAACACCGGTAGAGACCGAATCAGTCCCGAACCCCCGTCCCCTTAAGCACGCACGATGCTCCTGCAGTACTGATCCACACCCAAATAAAACCAAGTCCTCTGCTAACAAAAAGGAAGGGATGGTCAGTGCTGATCTGAGTAACTATACCATCCTGGGCTTCTGATTTAAGTATTAATATTAATTTTAAACTATTTCCGGCATTTTCCATCTGGACTAAGATAAGGTAACGGGGTCAGTAACGCGATCGGAAATAATTACCGAAGACAAAACCTTATAACAAATAAGACAAACATTGTTTAGATCATCGAGGACTAACCGTACGAGCCCCGGTTATCTGTCGCAGGTAGTCCTGAATGCTTCCCATATCGTTCCGTCCACTGATATCAATCATTTCCAAGTGTCCGGGTTTAAAGTTGTACTTTAACAAGACTTCCTTCGCCATTACACAGTAGGGACATGATGGCTTCATGAACAAAACAACTTTATTGCCTTTGATGTGACTCTGTACGAATTCCTGCGCCATTATAAAATCACAGTGCAATGCTGAAGACGTACAGTGAAAGTAACCCAGTGAAGTCGGAAAAGGCTTCCTGTGGCCGCCCAGCCCCACTTCCCTTAAAGCGCCATCCAGCGTTTCAAATCACTTTATTTATCACTTTATTAGTCTCTCGGTTCAGCTGAACTCATGACTGTGATTTTAATTAAATCCGGTGCATAATGTTGTTGTGAGACCAAATACTATATTTATTCATTTTTTTAACCAATTATAAACATCGGCAATTACATTCCTGGTAGTATTTTTTTAGAAGACTGCAATTGAATTATTACTATAGTAACAATTTTATATATCCAAAATGCAGATATCTATAATGTAATTATAAATATCCAACACTAGTCAAGGTCGGGGGGCGGGTAAATCAGGGTCAGGGCTGTGACGTCACGTTATCTTACAACGTATACAGTTCGGTTTTTTCGTAAACTAATGCTGTTATAGATACATTATCCATCCATCCATTTTACAGACCGCATATCCTTCTGGGTTAGGAGACTATCCCAGAGGCTATGGACACAAAGCAGGGAACAACCCAGGAGGCGGGTTATTAAAATTATGCATGAATCGCGAGATTCCGCCACGAATGTCCAGGTCATTCATTATGGGAAAATGACGTCACCCCGCGTCCACTGTTACGCCCCTGTCACTCTCCTGCACCCTGTCTCTCACGAACACATTCTAACTTCGACAGAAGTATATCGACTAGAAGATCTTCTTCTCGAGACCCATAAAAGTGATTTACTGAATCTCTTCTTGGTAATAAATGGGACTTTCTGGCAGCACCATTAATTGAATGATTCTGAGTTTCTGGCAATCGAGTAACTTACTTTATGGCATTTCCCAAAAAAAATGCCTGATCTGGTCCCATTTTTGACGGGCTTCTTACTCATTCGTATGCCCTAACAGCAAATGCTACATACCGCTGAGTTATCAGCCTTGCTATTTGTTTTATGCTGTTAAACTCACCAAGATAGTTGCAGTTTACACAATCAAATAAGATCATCTTTATGAAACTTCCATGAAGCAGGATTAAGGGAAAGCCCGATTTATTTCGACAAGTCTGGCTCATTTAAGTGGGAATTCCATTCCATCAACGTGTCTTAAATGAATCCCCGCTGAGCTACCATGGTAACTGAACGTAAGACGTGTGGGAACAGATCCCCAAAAGATCGTTTCACCTGACGAAATACCGCGCTCTTACTACTCATGTCATGTAATAAATAAAATAAAATAAAGCCTACAAAAAACACGTCTCAGCATTGTAATTCCAAAATAATTAAAATAAAAGCGTACCCATATTCCAAAGGTCAAACATAAAATGCAATGACTGAAATAGAAAAAAAATCTGTTTAAATAATATGAATAGGAAGATACTTTTATATTTTGTTTAGTTACTGTCTACTTCTAAAGTTTATTAGTAAAATAGCAAAGACAAGATACGGTTATTTTTAAATAACATTTCACACGGATGCGAGACATTACGTTTAGGGAATGAAAATGGCAACACTTAAAATATATATTTACATTCCATGAGAGTAATAATAATTATAATTGCAATACCTATTAATAATACATTTATAATTTAATAAAAATTGCATATTTACTATAGGTAGTACAACAGTATAGCAAATTCATGTACAGTGATATTTGCTTATTTGACACTAGATGGCAATAATACCTTATTATTTAAAAACAAAGGTCTTTTTAGTTATTTTTACTCAGACTTTAGTCAGACTCTTTTCAAACAGAGATGATATTGCTTTCATTATTTTAATAACATACTGGTAAAGTAGTTTCTGATTTCATTGGCATGGCTGGTACTCCTGCTTTTCTCATGCCAGTATGGTTGGGGTTCCACATCTCACGCCCGCTCTGCATGTGGTGTTTACAACTTCTCATTGAGGGTCTCTGCATTTCTGTCAGGTTCTCCAGGCTCCTTCTGAAATCCAAAGACCCTGGAAATTATTGCAGATATTTCCATTAAATAACCTCTATGACAATGACCATAAGCACTGATTATATTCCGGAACATAAAGCAGACCTCTGATTGTTTGTTTGGGAGAAATGAGTGCATGTCTTAGTCAAATCGTGTGAGTGATAAATGTTAATGAGATATCTTAGCCCAGATTTCAAAGCCCATACTGCACTTTAGAAATTAACTTTTTCCTTTCAAAGGTTAATAATTTGAAAGCTTCATTCATCAATTAATACAATGAATATATAGATACAAAGCAGCACATTGGGTCCGACTGTTATACTGTAGTTTTACACGTCGTGGCTTTGATCCTCGGCTCTGTGGATACAGTTTGTATGTTCTTGGTGTGAAGCTCGTACATCTGCAACTAGGTCCTGGACTTCTTGACTAACAGACCACAGCATGTTAAAATCCACGACCTCTCCTCTTCCACCCTCAGTACCGGCTCCCCCCAGGGCTGTGTGCTGAGTCCCCTCCTGTTCACTTTACTGACATGCGACATGCGTTCAGCTAAACATCACAGCGGTCAGATCATGAAGTTTGCAGATGACGCGGTGGTGGTGGGATGCATCAGGAATGGTGACGAATCCGCATGCAGACAGGAGGTGGAGCGCTTGGAGGACTGGTGCAGGAAAAATAATCTCTGCATCAACGTAAAGAAAACTAAGGAAGTAATTGTGGATTTCAGGAAGTGTAAGACTGCTGACCTCTGCCCCCCCCTCCCCTTTTATATTTAATTTTTATCTTTATAAGTGTGTGTGACTAGCTCTATGGCTTATCTGTGACCTGAGTACTTTATTTCGCTCCACAACATGTGTGATCATGTGTGGAATGACAATAAAGTTTCTTGAATCTTCGATCTTGAATCTCACGGTGTTTCTCATCATGTTCCCATGTTCTGCTTGTTCTCCTTGGGTTCTTTCTGGTTTCCTCTCACAGTCAGGAAATATGCTGAGTAGCTGTCTTCATTTTGCCCGTAGGCAACCCATGCACGGTATCCAGTGACTCATGCCAATATCTCCAACTTTACCGAGACCCTGTGCTGGACCAGCAATTATGGATGAATAGCAAAATATTATTCATCCATTTTCTGAAACTACTTATACTATTCAGGATTGCAGGGGGTCTGAAGCCTATAGGCCCAAGGCAGGACATGGCACCAGTCCATCACAGGGCACATTCACTCACACTGTGGGCATTTTGGTAACTCCAAATAGCCTCAGCATGTTTTGGACTGGGGGCGGAATGGTGGTGCAGTGGTTAGCACTGTTGCCTCACACCTCTGGGACCCGGGTTTGAGTCTCTGCCTGAGTCACATGTGTGCGGAGGTGTGTGTTGTGGAGTTTCCTCCGGGTACTCCGGTTTCCCCCCACAGTCCAAAAACATGCTGAGGCTAATTGGAGTTACTAAA
>JAODJX010000119.1:25308267-25322275 GCA_026776945.1 Isichthys henryi | reverse complement strand
CAGGGAACAACCCAGGATGGGGGGCCAGCCCATCACAGGGCACACTCACACACCATTCACCCTCACACGCACACCTATGGGCAATTTAGCAACTCCAATTAGCCTCAGCATATTTTTGGACTGTGGGGGAAACCGGAGTACCCGGTGGAAACCCCACGACGACCCTGGTCCCAGAGGCGCTATATAAAAATGAACTGAATGTCTGTATATATGCAGAGGTGGATAGTTCAGGTCCAGAAAGTCAAAATCCAGACCAACATTTTGTTTCGTATCAAACATCCGGTTGAGTCCTCTGTGACGGTGATTCTTTATACTCAACTTTTATACTCAACAGACTAAGAATCTTAGTCTGGATTGTTACTTTTTGAACTTTAACTACCAACCTCTCTCTCTCTCTGTCCTTCTCTCTGTCTGTCTGTCTGTCTGTCTGTATGTATGTATGACGGTCTATGCTACAGGAAAAGGGTTTTTTGATAAAAGAACAGACACAGCATACCCTCTTATCCTCCGACAGCCTTTTCGTAATATGCTCAGCACTTCTCCTTGACCTCCTGGAGTGACTCTGGTGTTTGAACAAGTAGTGATTTTCCAGAGCCCCAATCTGAAATCCCAAAAAGGGGAGTAAGTTACTGCACACACCGCATTTGTTGTATGAAATTAAGATGATATTCTAGGTCTTCCTGTCTAATAAAGACTGAGGGCCTTGTGGGGAAATCAAGGTCTGACAGAATTCAACCATATATTATAATACTAGTCTTTTTATTTTATTTTCTTTTACACTATCAATATACTATATTATTTGTTTATGCTCTGGGAATATTTCAGGGCAGGGTCGAAGAGACAAGAAATATGTAAATCCAGGTGTGAAGGCTATAGAAAATATAACAGATCAACCATTGAAAGCAATATCTCCTTAGAAAATCCCGTTAGAGCAGTAATCAACAGACTGCAGAGCATGCACAAGTATTATCAAATTATAAACTAGTATTTTCAATTAGTAATACAAAATTCACAACCAGGATTTTTTTCTTTTCTAATAATTATAATATTCTAAGGAAAATCGTATTAAAAATTCACATTGGCTGTCAAAACTAGTAACAGTTTTAATTCCAAGGTTTTGTTATACTTTCGTGAAGGACTACGTATGTGTATATTTGAATCATATAGTTCAGTTCAGGCGAAAATCTGCATATGTCCTCTTTCCTGCCAAAGAGCACAAAACTGGCATCGCAAGTGGAGCGTCACTGCAGATAGGCGCCTGGAAAATGTCTTTCTTATCAAAACCGTTGCCTAAACTGCCAAGCGAACAAAGTTTTGGTTACATTCCGGTAGCTTAACAGAAGCAAATCGACCACCTATCAGTTTTGCTAAAAAACGCAGGGCAAAGGACTTTACGTTTATTATTAACCAGCAAAGGTGAATGAGAGCAATCTTAGTTAATGGTGGTGGGGCTGCTTGCAGGAAATGAGACTGCCACAGGCAAAAGGACCATGTAATGACCTTTGATAACTTTCTCCTCTCACCGACTGACATTTGCTAGAGAGGAACACTTTAATAAGGATGGAAAACTAGTAGCTGTCACGTTTCTGATCCATATCAATACGCTGGCAATTCCCCAAAGCAATCTGGATGTACTGTGTCCTGTTCTATAAAACGAGGATGAATTGATTCAGGAAAAAAAAAACGAAAAGCACAATTCATAATTACAACATATTATTTTAAAAGACATTTCACCCCGGCAATGTTTTGATAATGTTTTATTCCAAATTATTCAGAATTCAGTCCGTATGCAGCCTTTTATTTTTGCTGCCACAATCAACCCTCAAAGTTCCAGCCAGATGTTACATTTATGATATTCAGCATACGGATGAAGGGTTTCATAAACACACAAAATAATCAATCTGGAAAATGAATACAGTTAAAATGGTGGGATGCGAGTATCAGCGGTAGCTGTCCATTCGCTCCGCGTCCGTATTTAAGCAAATGAATAACCATTTGCCGGTGTTAACGTCTCTGTGGGAGAAAGTGAAAAGTCCGACATTTTAACATAAAATTTCGTGTTAAAATAGAACCAGTCCTATTTACATCGCTTTGCTAAGGAGGACAATTTACACGGGATTGAAGCCATCTCCCCTATTCCTGCTACACGCTCGATTATCGAAACATGAAATGGATATATATTCAATATATAATGGTTATTTCGTGCTTACCTGTCTGACCAGTTGGTAGCCCAGCTCTTCGGCGATTGCCCGGGCAGCATCGGCTCCCCCGGGGATTTCTACAGCCCATTCGTTGATATACTGCCTGTTCACCGAAGCAGCGTCGGCACAGAGAAGACCGAAAACGAAGCACATCCCCAACGGTCCACATCGCACACCCATTGTAAATATAGAAATGTATTTATATTAGATATACTGATTTATGTATCTACAAAGGCAACCAGATGAAGGCCACAAAATACAACTATATATTTTCCTTTTTCGATTTAGACCTAGGCCTATAATATTATTATTATTATTAATGTAAAATATATCTACATCTATGGTATTTTGCCGACACCTGGGAAGAAGCGACACCATAGACGCTGTTGTGCCTTACTGAACAAACGTAGGAAGCAACAGAGTAAACCGTGGATAGGGGGAAAAAAATGTTTACACGTCAAATTACGAAAGTCTCTGACGTCAATTTCGAGTCTACCTGGAGTAGGGACTGCGCTCGAGTCCCGAGAGAGACAGGCGTGAAAGGGAGCCTGCCTGGGGGGGGAGCACAGCCTAAAAATAGCTCACTCCCTCATATTTATTAGTGAAAAATAGGAATCTCAGCACGAAATACGCCAGTCTTGGACTTAAACGCGTCAGCAATCGACCCTACATCTTTGCAAAATATTATAGGGCTATATCAGTATCATCATCGCAGTATTTCATAAATATTAATCATTTCTATTTAACATGCACGTGTGTTGTAGTTACAGCTACAAAAATAACAAGGATTTAACTATAGAACGGCTATACTCATACGAGTGCTATTTTTTTATTTATTCGGTGTTTATGGGTTTTACTTGGTCCTTACGCTGCAGTGCAAATGTTAATCAAAGGGCTATTACGCTTCTGCAAATACATGCTTCCTTATCAGGGAGGTAGTAAAAGCGTGTTTTTGTATAGACTCACTCAACGAACGACCAAAACATGCTTCTTAAGCATCAGGGAACCAACAAAACTGCCTTGCTGGCTGTATTTCCATCGTGCTTTCATTTTACCAATCGTAAAGATGTATAATAAAACACCCCAGGTAAGCACGTATCAGTACCAAAATGACGGACAGCTCCATTGCCTGAGGGAGAAGGAGGACACAGTCACGAATAACACAGAGTGAGTGAAAACAGAAGTATATTTTTAAACTTCCGAAAAAACTTCCGCAGAACATCTTCATTGTGGCTGTGGTTATTTAAAAAAAATGGATGTTAAAAATGGATGGTTTGAAAATGTACTGAAATTCATGATCCATAACCAGGTTTAAAAATGTACATAACACACAAGCCCCCTAAATAACTTGCAAATGCAATATTAAAACAAACAACTAATTATAAATAAAAAAGAAATCCGGGAAAACACAAGTCTTATTTAAGGAATTCAAACGTGAATCCTCTTTGTCCATCCATCCGCCAGTCCTGTCTAATCATGTATCAAACCAGTCAGGGTCTGAAATAAATTTATGTTTAAATTCACAGATATGGCCTGTCAATTAAATTAGCATGAAATTCAGATTTCAAAAATCTTACTACATATTTTATCTCTTTATTTTATTAGCTTGTGCCTGTACTTGTTGGGAGGTTGCTGTAGATAGAACCTGTCCCGCATTGATCTTTTGTGTTAATAGGTTTCAAATGGTTGCTTCTTTTGACTGTAACACTGTTTTCTCATATGGCTTTGTGCCAAGGAAAACGATCATTATCATTAGATCTGGTACGTCCACTTAACAGTCCATTGTGATGGCGGATCAACTCTCCATCATCCAATATTTTTCATTCTTTGTTCAATGAAAGAAATGCTATCTTAAAATTCTCATATTTACCCAATCATTGTCAAAAAAAAGCACCTTCTTCCTTTATTTAAGTGCCTTAAAAGTATCCAGTGCATGTATAAAAGAAATGACAAAGAAATTAAGAATTGCACTTTGCTGCTGAAATCCACTGTGGACTGACAGTAATTAAACCAATGACTCGTTCTTTCCCGGCAGTGATCAAACACAGCATTTGACCAAAACAGGGTAATCAGTCTCTGCTTAGCAACAGGGTATTAACTTCAATCCAATTCAGCGTCCCGCTCAAGAAGAACTGCACAAGGAATATGGCAGAAGAAAGAATGGAGATCACACCTGGTTTGAAAAGACTCAACATTCAACCTCCTGTAGTGCTCAATTTGGTCTCGCATGCTCTCTTTTCCCCAGGTTTTGTATCCCTGTATAATAAACACTGAGATATATTATCCATTATCCCCTAACACAGAGGGGGGCAAAATTAAAAACTTGGTTGAATTTGAGGGCCAAACCAGGTCAATATTTATTGAAAAACAGATTTATACAGTATACAGTATACAGATTTATACAGTACAGTATTATGACGCATTATTCATGTAGAATTATGAACTTAACTTCAGCCATAATAAAACAAGTTTTTGGATTAAACAAACAAATGAGAGATCACATTCAAAATAATAATAATAATAAATCAGTAGCAGAATACATTTTATTTGTTGCATTTAGGGTAGTCTGGGCTAAATGTAAGCAAACAAAGATAAGATAACCCAGTTTCAGTGGATCTTAACATGAAGTTTTCTGGCTAAACAAGAAATCCTGCTCTCTGAAACAGGCCTATGGATAATTTAAGCCAAGTCAAGACTGTCTAATTGGAAAGCTCATATTGGACTATCATGACTTCTGCCTTAAATCATCTAGCTAACTGATAAATCTTGCTTTGTGTAACTCCCCCTGTGTGTTCCAAGTCTTCAACAGTACTACAACAAAAATATATCCATGCATGTGAAACAAAGCAATTTCAGTCTGCACAACATCTCAGCAGCCTGTATGTCTCATTTCTTTGTCACTTATCTGTCTCAGTGCATCTCAATTTAATGTGCTGATCATGAAGTAAAAAATGTAATTGGTCTGTTTTAATCAGTTTGTTAATTTGGGGGTAAAAAAAAACTTTACTTACCATCGGACTGCTAAGAATATTGTACTTGTGTCACACGGTGGCTGATGAGGAATCCCAAAAAGGGCTCCACTTTGTGAATATTTTGCATTTGCAAAATCTGATGTGGACCACTGTACTGTAATTTGCAAATTTTGTGAAGATATCGTTCGTGTAGCAGGATGCAACAATCAGTTTTTTAAATGGTTAATTAATATTACTACATATATTTTATTAAAAAATCATTGATGTATATCATGGATCTTGATTGTAACCAACAATATTGTATGCCCACCTCTAGGGTCAATCATAATTGAAATATGAAGTTTAAAAGCATGAAAAGGTTTGAATGAGTATATGAAGGGCAATGTAATAATATTTTGCGAACTTTGGTTCCTTTCTGAGGAGAGCGACAACCCATGATTTCAGCCTCCAGAGATGTGGTTTCTTAAACCAATTGTTTCCATGGTGACTGGCTATAACTGCAAATATAGCTAGGGATGCCAGCTCTGCGAAGTTGCATTCGAAAATATGCACAATGTAGGTGACCAAAAATAATATATATTTTTTTAATTTTCACTGTAGAGAACTCGGCTGCTAATTTATCGCCATGGCGATTTCAGTTTACTATATAGTTTTGCGCTCATCTGAACTTTGCCTGACCTCATTAATTTGATTGCTTACAGGAAAATTAAGGTACAAATTGCACCTCACTTGTGACGACATCCTATTGTTCTCTGCATAAATAAGTGTGGTAATATGAATGTGTTTAATTAATGAAATTCTAATATGTGTCAAAGATCAGTATGGATAAAAACGTTTATGTCCACAGTTTTCCATCACAGCATTCGTCTTTATTGTCAAGGTATAATGTGATATAGCTGTACTGTGAAGAGACTTTTTTTTTGGGGGGGGGGGGGGCAGGTACTCAAAGCCTTTGGCACATACATTAAAAGGACACTACAGCACCTAGTACCTATAAAGGGAGGCACTTCAAATATTTTGGGTAAATGGGGCAGGTGCTCAGGGACCCCTGCCCCCCAACATCCGCCACAGCATGTGTCTGTGATATAACTATAATGCGATGATGCTTAAGAAAATCTATTTGCACTCTGAATAAAAGTGATGTGCATCACCTGAACCCTGCATTTGGAAAAGGACTCATTCAATCTGATGATAATCAACAAACGCCGTTGGGATAAATCTATTCCCTTTTAAAATAACAAAGGCAACGCAATAAGAGGAACATTTATATGCAAGCTTCATCCCCATCTCACTCTGCCTGTGACTCACTCCCTCCTCAGCACATAACCGTTTCAGCTGTCAAGGTTCTATGGTTGTCATGGTTACCCTATTTTCTCTCAAACCCTACTCTCTTTCTCACACTCCTGTATTACTGATCCGACCATGAAACGTAATTTGGTGGACGCTGCTTAAATATAATTAATAATAATAATGTCATATTTCTTAAATGAGAAGTGGTATATATTTTTAGAGCTCTCTTTAAATGTCCACAATATTGCAGTGTAAGGTATTCTAGCTGTTTATTGTTAAAAGAGATGAAATTTAAGCTTCTGGTATTCATTCTCACAGTCAGATTCAACCGTGAGTGACGGATGTTTCGTGTTGTAGATTGTGTTTATTTTCATTAAATTCATTTAAGATTTTAGTCTTTATCTCTCCATATACCAAAACAAGATCTGTGTTGGTCTCATCTCTGCATTCAAAATGAAAATTTGTCTTGAACCAAACATCATTGTGCAGAATACCGTATATTGGGCTGAAATCAAAGTGCAATAAAAAACTTGTTCTGCTATCTGTCTTTGTAATAAATCTAGTTGCTGATTGACTTTCTATTAAGCAGCAATTGGCTTCCTTTGCAGTTAGATAACCCCTTAATAACAGCTTCTGACTTTCTGTGGTCTTATCAGTCAATTACACTCCCCTGTAATGACCATAAATAATGGAAGACGACCAGTTGGCTTCACTGGAGAGAGGACAGACACACATAATGTGCACTACTGACTTCTCAATGATTCTGAGATTCAGTGGATGCTGGCCTGTAGAGAAAACTGGAAGTGGCTTATTGTGGACATTTTTTCAATTATCCCTCATTAATTTCAAATGGCAGCACTTCTCCTCCACCCTTTCATTGCGTGGTATCAGAGTGGAGATAGAGTCACAAATGAGCTTGGAATTGTTCAGCAGAAACCTCAGGGAAATTAAAGTTCAGATTTAAGCATCCAGGCCTGCAATGCTCTTCAAATGAGCCAGATGATCTATGAGGTGATGTGGGGTGGGCGGGGAGACCCACTGCCTTCACTGTCAACACAGCCGATTTCTCAATCCATTCTGACCCTAAAAGCTTTAATGGGAGCTGGAAAGATGCACTCAGCTCAGCTTTCTGTTTTTTTGCTGTCCTGTTCACATGCACATATGCACACTTATACAGGCATGCAAATACGAAACGTATGCAAACATGCACAATGAACAGTAAATTCACAACAGCCCAATTTCACACCAGTGGCAAATACAGTAAGTGGCTGATAGGTAGGGCTGGGGTAAATCTGGATAGGCCTGCGTGAAGCTTATTACCACATGTTTTCTTAAACTGACTTTGATATTTACAAAATAATGAACACAGCCAATAATACAGTCTCATTAATACGTAATTCTAATAATTCTCAAGACAATTTTTTTTTTCATTCATTTGAATGGGAAGGCCCAGCTATCAATCTGCACCCCCATCCCAGCCCACCCATAGATCTAACCATGGTTCACACACAGAGAAAAACACACATGCAATATAAAGAATCACTTTCAGACATAGGTACACCTCACCCAAACAAGGAGACGAGCTTTCATGGTTTGGAATTTGACATAGTATGTTTTGCCTCATGTTGGAGAGAATATTCTCAGCAAATTAAATTTCCGTGTAATGTTTTAGCTGACAGATGTTAAAACAAAAAAAGATCACAGATACCTGGGAAATCTGTTTTAAAACAGTCAGACCGATAAAATCAAGGCCAAGCACCATCGACTGTCATGGCTAGGTGGCACATACAATCATTTATATAATCTAATACAGGGAGGGAGCTCCAACACACAACATGATACAAGCTAGGGAATAATAAGGATAACCACTGGCCAGTCACATCTGTCCTTTAATATGATGTAATAAAGGGGTGGAGCTTTGCAGTTAGGTCATGAAAGAAGGACGAACAGAAGGAGTAAATCTAACTACTCCAACTACCTTTGTGAGGTCTCCCATTTCATTGTAACGCTAACCAAAATTAGCCACAGCCAAATGCAAACTAGAAGTCTTCTTCAAGCCAAATGAGGTTTTAGGTATTATTAAATGATAACATTGTAACATTTAGTCTCAAAATTTGTCCCGTCAAAGACAGCAAAACCTTACATATATCTTACAAAAAATACATATAAAAATCTATATACATACAGCCACTGAGAAGCTTGCAACGGTGACCCAAGCATTTTACATGGACATTTGTAGATACATGAGAGATGTGTTTTCATTCAGTGAAACTGAATCTTCAGTACAGCAGATTGTCATATATGCAACTATGAAAACAAGGAAATTATCAATGGAAGAGAGGGACTGAATCCAAGTATAAAGAGCAAGATAATGTGTAATCTGGACCTGCTATCATCTGCCAAATGATATCCTGTGAAAGAATATCTCTGAAAGCCCCGTATCTCAGCCATCCACACCGCCAGCTAGTACAAGGGTTTATTCATTCCATCTAGTTGTAATCAATTAAACGCTGCAGCAGCCTGTCGGCTGTGTACGTCATCTTTGCCCTTTAGACTGGAGAGGTGATCTAAAAATCTAGATGTCCATGACAGTGAAAAGTTACATATTTAAAAATCTATTCATAAATATCCCATGAGCCTGTTTGAGATAAGCAGATACAGAGGGTGTAGATTTGGGTATGGATGGTAGGGAGGTGTCCCTAACAATACTGTGGGAGTACTGTGTGTGTTTAGTAAAGCGAGGGGTTCAGAGCTCATACGGTCCTTACCAATGCTGAACGGAGACGAACGCCCTCGTACCCCCCTGAAGTACCGAGTGCATTTTCAGAGCTTTTAGTTTTCATTCATCACGTCAGTCTGTGGACACAGGTGCTGGAGGCGGAGCCTCATGGAAAGTTCAGGGGAGGGTAAAATGTTTCAGTCACCACTAATAGCACAAGAAAATTAAACAGAGATATGACATATTTATCCAGCTCCAGGCCGATGTAGGGACTAAAATTAAAGGATCAACTAACTCAAGGCTGTTCCTATGTAAGGGTTCCTTGTCTGATGACACCTGCTGTTATATTAATGACTTAGAATTTAGTGATTAATTGTCATTGTTGACACACCACAGTGCACAATAACGAAACGTGTCCTCTGCATTTAACCCATACGTGACATTGTGACGTAGCAGCAGGGATCTAATCCGGCACCTGGGGAGCAGTGCTCAGGATACCTTGTCAGTCAGGGATTCAAACCTACAATCTTTCAATTACACGCGTGCATCCCTGACCATTAAGCCACCACTGCCTATGATATCTGCTGAACAAAATTAGTCACGGAGCACTCAGGCATTTCTCTCATGAAACCCAGAACAACAATAACCTATTTTGTTTAAAAAAAATACACCAGACAGGAAGCACCTCACTATTGACACTCATTCTTCTCAGGATTTTTTTTTCATTTCTTACAAACTAAAGAATATTACTGGGCCTGTGTGCCACTTGTTTGTTTTTGTGCCAGCGATCGATCCATCGATTAATCCATCCATCAAGCGTGGAATACTTCTGAACTAATGGGACCATATTTTATCGGTTTGAATTACATAATATTAGGTAATTTGGTTCTCAGCCTCCATAATGATAAACCAAAAGTCACCTCCCTGGTTTTACGGTCCATGCAGATCCATCCATCTAGCCACTTATTTTGCTCAGGGTTGTCGGGATAATCTGAAACTTATCCCACGCAGAATAGGGCTCAATGGTGGGGAATACACTGGATTGGATGCCAGTCTATCACAAGTCGTTGTTCCAATCAACAAACCATACCTGCATTATTTCAGAGTATTCACATTTCATAATAATCTCATTTTCAGATTATAAACTATGTATTTTTCAGAAAGGCTCTGAGCATGTAGGTCGCAGGACTTGCCTTGCATCTGTTTCCTGATGACGCGCCTTTTCTAATCACCATTTATGTTCGTTACTCACATCACACAAAATGATGCATCTCCATATTCCAGGCCCATTCGTAATTCAGTTATGTGTCTCTCTTTCTCCCTTCCCGTGCTGAGATGCTGATGATGGATCCCGATTGTTGTCTGCGGCTACATCCCCTCGCCTGGTCAAAATCGGCTGAATACTGACAGCTGCCTTGTATTTTGTTCCGGTAGTTGCTGAGGTTATATAACCAGTAGAACCGGTTCTAGACCCTGAGAGGACCTGAGACTTATTACAGAGCGCTCTTTTGCTCTGCTTTTCTCCTACCTATTTCAGTGCCTTCTTATGTGCCTTTGTGTGAATGTACAGTATTCCCAGACCTGCAGCCCATGCAGTGTATCTTCCCAATTCCCCTCTTGGTGTGCGTGATTGTAATGAAATCGCCACATCTGCCGAGTGCCAGCCTTTCTCTTCGTTCTCCAGGACAGATTTGCTGCCATATCGATCCTAGTGCCCATTTCTGCCTCTGACTCTTGTCTAGAGTTTCAGCTCCCAGTTAGCTGTGCATCTGGGACCCTCTCTGGGATCCTCTCCTTGTGTTGCGTGTATTTTTTTCAGGTACGCAGGTTTCCTTCCACAGTCCAAAGACAATGTAATTAACGGGGATCTTGAAACTGAGTATGGTATGATTGTCCATATGTTTCCTGTGATGGAATCAGCTTTACCCTGACCAAGATATGCTGTCAGGAAATGGGCAGTCAGACAAGATTTGTCATTTAAATAGTTCTGATAGTAGGTAAAATTATGAGCTACTTTGTACCTAAGCAAATACACACAAAATTAAATACAAATATACCACTGTTTTACCATATACATATTATACTATACTTGGTGTATAGAGTGCCTTAAAGGGGGATATTTAACAAGAGGTGGTATTTATAGACAGGATGTATACTGGTATATGGAGATGGAATGTTTACAGAGGAGAATGACATGCTGCTTCCATTCAGTCATACCTTCATAATCAGCTTCATTTAACGCGCGTAAGTAGGTATATATTGCTAGATAAAAAGAAGAATGCACAACGGATTTTGATTATCTGTGCGAGAGCATATACACATGCTGGTATCGTCCATACAGCAGTCATTGAGATGTGGAGATATGTACAAGAAGATGGGGAATAATTAAAATAGAGCGAGAGACAGAGAAGCCCTGCAGCTCTTATTTATCTCCTTGTCCCAGTACTTCTGCAGATATGGATATGGTTATTCTGTGTGCCAGGTTACTGAGAATCCCTGCTCATCCCCCAAGCATGGTGTTCAAAAACACAAGTATTCCCCAATTTGGCAGTGCGAGGTCCAGTCATCTTTCTGCAGTAAACATCATCATGTTGCCCAAAATCTCAGCATCTCTCAATTAAAAAGGCTGGTTCTAGACAAGCAAAAGGTGATTACATCTTGATCACAGAGGCTGCTGGAGCAAGAAGATTCTGATTGGACTTATGAGTGACGATTATGTTAAGAGGAATATCACTTTGGGGGTTCATTCATAACAGGAGAGCGAAAGCATCAGGTCCCTTACAAGAGGGCTGTGGGCATAGATCCATAACAGAATGACTGGCCGCTTAATTGCTTATCAGAGCAAGGTTCCTCAATCTTTCTCACAAGGACCTGGGAAACAAGTTTGCTGCTAAACCTTTTCATCAAAGCAGCCATTAACCAGAACGATTTTACACTCAGATGACACAGTCCTGAGGTTGTCTGCCCCTAGACACCTTTGCTTCATCTTCTGTGGTTGCTTAAAGTGGTGTCAGCCTTGAGCTGCAGCAAATATTCCGCCCTCAGCAGCAGCAGCGGCACTGAACAACTTGATTGGGCCCCGAACAAGCTGCCCCTGTCACCTCTGCCCACTGCTGACGCACATGCAATTCATAGACGTCACCACATCGCTCAGTCAGTTTCACTGCACCACGCGTGCTCCCCCCACTATTACATCATGCATACTGAACAGAAAGCCAGCCCCCAAAAGGCATTTTCAATTAATTTACAATCATGTTTTTCACAGAATGAGGGTAGATGCACATCAAACATAAAAAAAAAACACTCATCGGTCTCATCAGAATGAGCTGGGATCACAGTTATCGCCTCAGGAGGAGAAGACGTTGCCAGATGTCTAGCACCAGCAAGCCACATCAAAGATGAAACAGGTCTCTGCAAGGACGTGTTGAATGAGCGCCACCTGTTGGTCTGTCAAGAACTAACACTAAACAATGAGTTCAAATAACACTGCTTGTAGTAGGAATCCCTGTTACTATGAGTATGACAAATGAGTTGAAAGTAGGTACGAGAAACTTAAACCGATAATTAAGTTCTTGTCATGGCTGATTCCGATACCGATAACCAATAAGTTCGTATTTTTATATTTCCTATAATTTTCATATAATCTGCAGTTTTCTGTACCCAGGAGACTAGAAAATATAAGATGCACTGAAGAAACAGATATTTTGTAGCTCTGAGCTAAATATAACAGTGAACATCGGTTTCTTCAAATGCTGTTTTGTATTTTTTGTGTAAGGCACCACAGTACTTAGTAGCAGATTATTGGGCTCAACAAATATTAAACTTAAGGTCTGTGGTCAGTTGCTGTAGATAACAAAAACAGCAGTAAAAGATACTCATAACCCAAATATTTTACATATGAAATCAGCAAATCAAATGCACTGACATGTCAAATCACACAACCCTCAAGAAAAGGGTTTAACAGAACAGTCATATTCAAGTGTTTTATACATAATAACGAAATGCAGCTATTCAGCCTTTAGTGCATGATGATAAGGCAGGTATTTATCTAGACTTTTTAAGTTAAATGTTTTTCAAATACATAATAAATTAAGTGTATTGACATTCGTCAACCTCAAAAAAGAAAAAAAAATAACAGAAAAAAAAAGAAGAGCATCCTCAACAAGAGGGCATAGTAGTTTCAAGGTACCTCAAAAGTTTCAAGGTACCCTTACTGTTGCAGCAGGTTCACATCAATAAAATACGTTTAGAAATGTCTTTTAAAAAGCGTGTTTTTGTTATTATAAGGAACTCGCTTGTATTTAGCTCGGCAGTGCAACCGACATGTTTTAGTGCGCGAGCATAGGTTAGCAAGGGGAAGTGGATGTGAGGGTAGATTTGTCTGGATCTCTGTGAGGCCCACGTTCAGAGCGCCATCAAAGTACAGGCAAGCGGAGCGGGACTTACTTCATGCCTGGTGCTGAGAATAAATTAGAGTAAGGAAAGTGAGTACAGTTTTTTTACAGAACATACCACACTCCAAAAATGCAACTTTTAAAAGCACCTTTGCTTGTCGCGTTGGAACTGGAAGTATGAAAATTCAGGCCCGCGGATGTCCATGCACTGAATCGTGTGTCGCTAGTCGGAGATACTTTTCAAGTATGGTTCAGTCCTGAGTTTGTGACACAGAGAGCAGATAACAAGGCAGAAGCAGCACGACTGGCTAAAATGGGAGGGGGGGGGGGGGGGGGCCTTTGTTGTTGTAAAAATACAATTTGCCCAAATAAATATAAAAAAATTATTTTGGATATTTGCAAAAAATGTGGGGAAATTAAAAAAAATAAATA
>JAODJX010000119.1:25295976-25308167 GCA_026776945.1 Isichthys henryi | reverse complement strand
CCCCCCCCCCCCCCCCCCCCCCCCCCCCCCCCCCCCCCCCCCCCCCCCCCCCCCCCCCCCCCCCCCCCCCAGTGATGCTTATATAAATACAGTTTGCCAATATCAAGATCAAAAAATTATTGAGGATATGTCCATATATCGTGCGATAAGTCAATAATATAATTATCGTGACAGGCCCGGCAATAACTACATCCTCACCATTATGTCTTCTACGATTCATTTTCCAGAGTCTATATCATTACACACATATAAAGTAAACTAAACGTCAGCAAAGACATAGTAAAAGACACACATCTTCTTTTTACTACATTTGGCATTACCAAAAAGCATCCAGAAGGCATTTAGGGAAGAAGTGCTTGACTTTGAGGAGGGACGTTTATGGCCCTAGTTAGTGGTCGTAGTGTGTGTGTGGGTCGGGTTGGAATGTATATATTACATTGTGGGGACCAAATGTTGCGACAGTGTTAAAAACCTGATAATTTAGCCGCGTGGGGACATTCTTTTGGGGAAACTCAATTTCATAAAAATCTGTGAATGCAATCAAAAAACTAAAAACGCTAAACGTATTGCATTATGCTTGGTTACTTATGATTTAAGAGGCGTGTTACAAGACTTTTCTCCATTTTGTGTGCGTGTCTATCTATCTACACACAAATCAAGCCACAAATAACTGTAACCGTGGAAACTGAACACTAAGAACAACTTATAAACAAACCGGACTTTTTACATTGTTTTAAAATAATTTTATCCCATTTCAAGGACTGGTCCTTCGGCGAAAATTCGGCGAATTCTAAGAAATACATCACATGAAATGTTACCATTATAACAATATCAAACTTTATATCCATTTTAAATCATTTCCCGATCGAAATAAAGTACAAATACTTTTGAATAATGTTTCAAAATGACTGCCAGGCAAAACATGCTTTCCTGTTTATTTACATGTAAAGCAAAGCATCCACGTCTAAAAGCATGCTCACGTCGGTCTCTGTACCTCCGAATGGGTCCAGTGATCAAAATCCATTATCTCTCTTTATCCACAAAACAAGTTAAATTGGGCAAACATTGCAAGAACTACCTCTAGATAACGCCCTAGGCAAAACAATTTGAGCAAACTTCTCATGTTTTACTTTGTTTCAGTGATGTTTGAAGTAATTCTAACTCAGAGAAATAAAATAACGGGGGGAAGCACGGTTTATTCGAAAGCTGTTTACAAACCAAGCACTGAAAAAGTGCACGTAAGGATACAGACACTTTACCGTGTTCGGGTCACTACCCTTGACAGCTGTCATACCTGCAGCCTAAAGAGTCCAGCACAATGAGCCAAGTTTGGCAAATGCATGGCAAAAACAAAAAAGGGAATGGACTTGTTTAAGTGGGAAAAGAACAGCTGCCTGCTCGTTACTAAGAATTTCTCCCCATTAATGTGGCACAATATATGGCGGTAGAAAATACAGTACCCATAATCCCATGCGGGATGCTGTCGATCGGACAGGTCAGTAAAGACTCAGTTACAAGAAACCCGACGAGTCTCCATGTCCTTAGTAATTACTAGGTTATACACTTTTTTTATTCACAAATTTGTTTTTTGTTAATGCGGTTTGGTGAGATCTTAAAGGCTTAAAAGAACGGTGTGCATTAAGAGGATACAACCCTTATAGGAAATGATTCCGTTACGTTTTACTCAGAGCGAGCCAGTATGTCCACGTTACAAAATAGTGTATCCATGTAATACAATTTGGCCGTAACCGGGAGGAGGCGCAGACTGCGGACATGTGATCCCGCCCCTGCACCTCTGCGAGGTTCGGAAAACTGGAATGTATCACCAACTTCTGTAGTTATTCAGCGGGTGGGGCAACACGTCGTAAAAGGGACAGCACAAACGCTAGCAATATTCCTCTGAATTGCCACTAACTCCCGAGTGATCACTGTTTTCTAAACAGAATAAAGATGCCAAACAAGAGAAAACACAACCGTCATCAAAAAACTAAAGCGGTGAGCCAACTATTATTATTATTATTATTATTATTATTGTTATTGTTATTATTATTATTACTCTCTATCTACGTTTGCTACGTTATGGGTCCCAGAAAATTATTTCAGTAGTAGGATATATAACATAACTATACAAAACAAGAAAACTGTTGCGCAGTTAGAGGAATCATTTATGCATACTGCAGTGATTTTTCCTAATTACATGTTCTCGGAGTTAAGAAACATTCTTTTTTATAAGTTTTTATAAATTTGTGCTATCTTGAAATTAATTGTCGCGAGATTGCATCCATTGGTTTTAATAATTACGAGTTTTATGGGTAATTATGGAAATTATTTTTAGAGATTGGATCTCGTCGTACGGTTTCTGGTAGCGACCTATAAATCTTTAGGAATTTAGATGAAAATAATTCTCCGTTGCTCTAGGGGAACATGTTGCTACGCTTAGTAATACAGACTAATGCGGTTTGCATTTCGCTTTCAGGAGGTTGGGCGTCTGTTAAGATTCCCGTTTTAAAGGCAAGATTTCCTCTTAGGTCTTGTAGCGTAGTGTCTATTGTTTCACTCTTTAATTTGATAAGCGAACATAACTTGGCAAATAAGTTTAGAAAGTGTTTGAACTGAATCGTCATTTACGATTTTTACTCTGTTTATGTTCATGTATATTTCAGATGGAAAAACTTTTTGGTAGGACATCGCAGATTTTTCGGGTAACATACAATTATGTACGAATGCAAATGTACCATCATAATCTCACTTTTAGGGGATTCGGGATGAGTCTGAAGGCCCTTTCAGACCTAATCCCGAGGTGCTCAAATTCACCTTGTCCTTTAGGCTACACTAAACTGGATTAAATAAACAAATTGTCTACCGTGTCTATGTCATTGCGTTTGAAGCAATAGTATTATTAATGATGACATCATGTATCCATAAGTACATTGTCTATAACACGCATATTCAGTATAGGGTAATGGTGAACATGAGGTTTATCTATGAAAAATAAAGTAGGGGAGACTGAGATGAAAGGTGCAGTCATCCTGCATATGGAACAGGTAACTAGGTAACTAGGTAAGCCTTTTCTGCTTAAAGCTGTACAACTGATATATTACACAAGTGGCATTCCCCCCTATAGTTGTGGGAAAATAATACATTTAAATTGACAGCTCAGGTAAGTGAGATTTGCTTTGCCATCATACAGAACACAATAGCAAACGCAAAACAATGTATGACTGTTAAACCTAACTTTTAAAATTACGTTCTTACACTGTTTGCCTCAAACGTTGTCAGTTTCATAAAAACTGTTGCTGTAGATCGCTTCATCTAATTATTTTAGGGCAGATATTAGGAACTAGTCATCGCTGAAAAGTGATGAAGGGTTGAATCGGTTTTCTCATTCAAACCACAGGATAATGTACAGAGTTTTTTTGAACAATTCCAAGATGTGTGTATGGTTGTGTGTATATATAAAAATATGCAGTGTATTGCTGCTAAACACACAGAGACATTGTTTTTGCTCCATATTGTCCAGGCATACTGAGGGAAAACATGAAAGTGTCCACTATTTGCTTGGCCTTTTCAGCTATACATTTCATAGTATCAGGGCTGGAAAATAAGCTTCATCACTTTTCTGAGGCAAGGAAAAGGTTAAACAAAAAAAAAGAAAAATCACATTTCAGACTAAATTTTTCACAGAACTATCCTATTTGGCTAGTAGCAAAAATTGTGAAGTTCCACCCCTGGATAGTATGGTGTAATACCAAATGCTTCACTCTTGTAAGAAAGTAAGAAATGCTGCTTTTAGGAATGTAGCTAATCTGCAACCAAAGCCGCTATACTAAATTTTGCAGTAAAGTTAGAAGACAGGTTAATATTTAGTATTTTTTCAGAACAAGTTATGATTTGGTATCTTTTTGTATTTTCTAGCAGCTTTTCATGTAATATAATTTTGCCCTTTTTGGATCTGTCAGCCAAATCTCTTGTGCAAGATGGAAAATAAACATCACTCCACAATTATCATTTCATTTGGTACACACTGCCCTCTAGTGTCAAAAGAAGGTTTGATCTGATGAGTAGATCAGAATCTTTTTACTGTTACTAAGTATTTGTCTTCACTGTGGTCTCTTTTTATTCCATCCATCCATCCATTTTCCAAACCGCTTATCCGAGGGTCCGGAGCCTATCCCGGAAGCAATGGGTATGAGGCAGGGAACAACCCAGGATGGGGGGCCAGCCCATCACAGGGCACGCTCACCCACCATTCACGCACACATGCACACCTACGGGCAATCTAGCAACTCCAATTAGCCTCAGCATGTTTTTCGACTGTGGGGGGAAACCGGAGTACCCGGAGGAAACCCCACAACGACATGCAAACTCCGCACACATGTGACCCAGGCGGAGACTCGAACCCGGGTCCCCGAGGTGTGAGGCGACAGTGCTAACCACTGCACCACCATGCCACCCCATCTCTTTTTATTATATAACAATAAAGATTCTGACCGAGCCTTTGGTCAGGAGAATGAGTGGCACACCTCTTTTTCTCGTGAGCATAGTCTTGTAAGTTACCTCAGAAGTGATCCATTGTTGTCAGACTTTACACAGTTCAGTAATTTTGTTTTTGCAGTACTGTAATTTGAAAAGCGTTTCAAACAGCTGTACTGTATTCTGTATTCATCAGTAAAATTCAGTAAATAGTGAATATACAAAATATGCAAATGTTAATCAGATGGAAATCTGCCTGAGACATAAAAAAGAAGAAAGTATTGGTTATAATGATTATCATTTTATAGTGATCAATTTCACCCAGACAGACATAATCACTGGAAAACAGATTCCACTGTATATTTGAGCACTTAACTTTGACTTAATTTAGCAAAATGTAGTATAATAGTATCATATCTTTTTAAAAGTAACCGGAGGTGATGGAGTTTGTGGTCAAAAGTAAGTTTTTGGTTTTTTTTAATTACTGTTAATGTTCCTAAATATGTCGAGTATTTAGTTTTGGGTATGTAGGATATTTACATAAGATTAAAAGTATTTTTTGCATTTGACTTGCCTTTGTAAACAAGTCAGTAAATGAACAATGCTGTATTCATTCCGCAGTCCTGCCCGGACTCTCTGATTCTGCACATAATGAGTGATGGTGTTTTAGTTGGCAGCCTCTACATGTGTTTGGTGCCTTTTGTTCAACTCCATTGTTTCGGGGGATTTTTGGCTTTTGATGGGAGTTTCAGCTCATTTTGAAGATCCCCAGTCGAGTGTGTTCTACCCTGCTTGACATGCTGGCCCCGAGAAGAAATATGATCACACCTTGAACATCTTGGAGTAAAAAAAAACAAAAAAAATACCCAGCAAAATAGCAGGACGTAATACTGCTACACAGTTCAAACTGCACAGTTCACTTCAGTTCTTTTATACTTTGTATGTTGTAGTAGCATAACCAGTGAAGTCAGATTCAGGCCTTTTCTGGCTTTTCTCTTTTTCTGATCTTTTCGGTGATGACAATTAATGTAATTATACTTTCTGGAAGATTTGCTTCTTAATGAAATATATCACTGCTATGCATAAGTTCTGATGTTTTGCAAAACATCTGCTTAATTTTGATGTGCCGATTGCAAAAATAATATCCTTTTTTTCTGTATCACATATGGTCTATTTGGTATTTGATTAAATTAGTTATAAATTTCAGTTATAATATGCTCAATCAAATCAGCAGGGCTCAGTTTTAATGTTTTACGTGGGATATTAACATTAATGCTGGCTGAACCTTAAACAGTAAGTGCGTTAAGGATATTATAAGCACTACGGCGGCGGCTGTAATGATGAAAAGCTGTTCATCTAAAAGAATTGTGATTTTGTGAAGAAGGCTTACCACATGTACCGCATGTGGACTGGGAACCAAGTTGAGCCACAGGCACTTCATAGAGTATGCAAACATGGGCGTGAAAAGAATCACTTTGTTTTGGAATTCCAGTGGTCTGGCTTGAACCCAGAAATCATGTTGACGATTGTTACTTTTGCATGGTTCAATTCAATTCCATTTATTTTTATATATCACTCTAAAGCGCTTTACGTGAGTGTGTTGTATAATGCATTACAACACCATTAAGCGAGAACATGGGATGTCAACATGATGGCGGACTGTTCGGAGACTGTTCAGGTAATGATTTATTTGTTTCACATGATAGCTGTACCGCAAAGCCTGATGGGTAACACATGAAATCAGTTTTTTAGGCAAATATATCTGAGAAAGTTTGGTTATACTATGGCAAACTATACACTGTTATTTGCAGTGTCTCAAGCTTTTTACAATATTGAGTCCTATCTTACGGTGCCTGGTCGCATTCAAAAGTAATTCATTTTTATGTACTTTTTTTTTAAATTGCATTCTGCGTTTCTCAGGTGTCATGTTAAAATTATCATTTGATGTAAGAAAAATCCTGATTCGATAGGCAAATTTCAGCCACTTATTTGAACTCAGCATGTCAAAATTGTATAGAGTCACCTAGATATCTGGCAATTTTTGTTGTGTCATTAAGAGTGTGAATGTCGACTCGGTCCTGTGTCCCATGCCGGGGTTGGGCAATTCTTCTGAGTCCTGTGACCAGACTGATGACAGGCTCTGATAAATGCAAAGGTGTGGCTAAGAATAGCTGGACTTTACCAACTGAGTTGTGTCACACAGGCCACTGGGCTGCCAGATCCCTGTCATCATGTGTTATTTGTGTGGGACTGAATCCTGGGGGCAGTTTCAGTGCTAGAGGTCCTTCTAGGGTTTTCGTAACTCAAAGGCTTGTGCTTACTGATCTCTGATTTCACACACATTGCCATGTTCCTGCAGACAAATTAAGGACATCTCATCTTCTAGCTATGAAACAGAGGGCACTTTAATATCAACTTTGCATGTTATGCACATATAATTGTCCCATCGCATGGGTCGTGATAGTCAACTGGGTTGAGACCATCAATAAGTCACGTTACAACACTTTCTCAATATTTTTGATTCCATCGAGATGACATTGAGCAAATGAAGCAATTTTCCAGGACTACTTTGAGTCTGTTGGCACCAGTAATGACACCAGCGTATCTGACAGGCTGTATTGGTACATAATAAATTCTCTTTGCCTGTAGTTTATCTAGGGTAAATTTTCAGGTTTTTTGTATATAGTTATATAAAAATATATTTTGTATATATTTTGTAATATATATAAATTTATAATATATTTAAATATATTTTATACATAACATTATCCTGTTATAAATAGTACAGTATTGCAAAAATTTCAAATATTGTGATGCAGTGATGAGTTTCTAAAGATTTTTCATTGATGAAAATGAGATGTTACATTAATTTTTTTCTTAACGACAAAATATACTGGCAGTCAATGAATATCAATGAATGTATATATTTCAGAAACCTGTATGGAGGACAGAGGTACACCAGTTTCTCTGCGTACACCAGTATCTCTTGGCATGAGGAACTGAGTGAAGGACTTGGGGGTCAGACAGCCATTGTGCCGTTTGATCAGGTCAGATTGAGCGAGTTTCCGCTACAGGAAAGTGAATATTTCTGCAGGCACACCTCTCAGAACTACGGTAGAACCAGCCAGGAAGGAGATCTTTAGCCATTGTTGCTAGAAGAGCATATGAGCTCCTTAGCAGTAGATTACAGTCAGTATTGGTTCTAATTTTCATAAAATGAAGTGAGATGTTAAAAATCTTCTCTGTTACGGCTTATGCATTAGTCTCATAACATATCAACTGTACATTTTGCCATTATATTCTCTAACGCTGTTAAAGTCACTAATGAATCAGAACTCCTATGTTCCCTTATTGAAGTGAGATAAAATGCAGATATCTGGTGTTTACAGAGGTCTGTGTGTCTGCGTCAGCGCTGATGTGGAATGCGGTTCACCCTGTAACTTTGCAGGCTCTTTCTGCATATATTCTTACATCACACCAGCTTTTTTATCTCTGCGGTGTATTTAACAACATCTTTATCATTTGTGTGAGGGACAGCAGTACGATTCATTATGTTGCATTCATTCATGTTATCTGTGACACTTGTGTGACACCTCTTAAAGCTTGACATTTAACCCTGAGCTACTTTTGAAATTCCATAATCACAGAAAATGTGAAAAGTCGAGTTCCATTATGTCTAAACCCAGTAAAGTGAGTGAACTGAATGTGATTATATTTTACATATAAGAATCCCCAACTGGCATATTTATTTGTACTGCACTGGAGTTGGCTATCAGTGACAGTTCTAGTAGGCAGGGCCAAGAATTGGTGGAGTTCAACAACTTTTAATTGCAGGCTGCCGTAAAGTTACGACAGGAATCGATGCTGCTTCTTTTGAGTGGGGTTATTAGGCTCAAAGTACAGCATAACATATTTTTCTTTCTGGCTAAGTATTTCTGCGTTTGCATTGGTGTGTTTCCTTGGCATGGATATGAGCGTGTGTATGTGTGTGTGTGCTTTTCGTTGTTCTGATAGATATAACGTTATGCGTTGCTGTCACGTGCTGCGACAGCAGGGCACTGATATTCCATTTTTAGCCCAAAGTTGAGCCTGCCCAGCTGCTAAGCCGTCCCCTTCATCCCCACCCTTTCGTTTTCCACACCCCGCTCCTCCCCCTCCTTTGCCTGGATACTGTTCCCACCCCTGGACGTGTTGAGAACACGCTGCAGCGGAGTGCGGACAGACTGACTTAGTGAGCGGCGGAGAGTCAGCGTCATGGGGCAGATTTTCAGCTGGTTCCGACCCCCTAGGGACAGCCTGGAAGCACAGGATGTGGCTGCAGAAGAGCAGGTGAGCTGAGGCTGAGATTTCACAGCTCAGCGCAACTGCTGGGAGTATCATACTTTTCAAACAGCAATACTTTTTCGGCAGTTTGTGGGTGCTGTGTACTGAAAGCATGGGAACTTCAGTCCACTGGAGTGTTTGTGGCAAATGTCCAAGTGAGTGAGATGGTGGGAGGGGTCTGGAATGTGGAGAGTCACAGGCCAAGTCTGGGAACGAGAGTCAGCTCCTACTCGTGTTGCCAAATGCAGAAACGGACTCTGTTTGCTTGATCACTTTTCTGCACTGGCAGAACTATAGGTAGTGCAGCCAATCTGTGATCCAGAGAAATGGGGGGGAGGGGGCATGAAGAGTTGATGGGCCCCTTCGTAGGAGGATCAAGATGCTATTGATCTATGAGTTTAAATTACCGAACCGTACATTGCTACGCCGGAAGGCAAACGACACACACACACCCTTTCCTAGGCCGGCATATCTGTCTCTCTCTGAGCGTACCATTTTAAATGTTTCTTTTTTTATGACAAGGTTATTCAAGTTCATACCCTTCATACCTAAAGATACATCATACAAGATTTAACCATTAAGGGTCAGAGGCTTCATGAACGTGTCTAGAAATAGAGAGTTCTTTGAAAAAATCTTTCATCACGACACATTATAAGTAGCTAATGCTGCTGAATCTGTGTGTGGCACTTCTGTCATACTGACAGGCATCGGCAAGCTTTGTTGGTTGATTTGCCCATCATTTCTATCTATGTTCTGTGTTTTATGTAGTATTGCCTGAACCTGAAAATGCATGATTGTGATGCAATATAATAACATGTAATGATGGCATGACAAGGTGAATAATTGGGCAATATTGGTCTGTCTTTGGATATATAGAAATCAGTTATGATTCATTGATAACAAACATTGGTAGTTTTGTGGATAGATTATAATGTACTAAAATCTGTAGTATATTTAGTATAATGTAGTCCAGAGTGATTGTCCAGTATTTGTAGCTTTGTAACATGGAGGTGTGTGGTTGAAGTAGATTTGCTACAGTTTGGTTCAGTCCTGATGTGTAAAACTGGGCAGGCTGGTTAACAAGAGCTGTCAGAATGATGTTTTGGATGAATTTGATTAATGCTACAAACAAGCACCTCGTGTGTGTGTGTGTGTGTGGGGTGATGTATATATCACATTGTGTTAACCAAATGTCAGTGTGGTAAAAACCTGTTATTTTGAGCTTATGAGGACATTTTTGGAACCCATAGGGGGAAACTCCATTTTATTAAAAATCTGTAAATCCAATCAAAAACACTTATGGGTAAGATATGAGCTTGGTAGGGGTTAAAGTTGTCATAGTTGCATGGTTTTTCCCATAGAAATGAATGGTCTCCCCTTCCACAAAGATATGAGTGTGTGTGTGTGTGTGTGTGTGTGGGGGGGGGGGTTAAATTGGAGAAGAAACAAAAACAGAAGCTGACATTTTGTAAACAATTTAATTAAATCAAGTGGCCACCGTCACACTAAGATGTAAATCAATATTTAAATACATGTTTATCATATAAAAAACTGAAGCCTAACTTGTATTCCTGATCCACACATACACACACAAACACACACTCACTGGCCGCGTTATCAGATATGCCTTGGTAGTACCAGGTTGGGCCCCTTTTGCATTCAGAATTGCCTTAATTCTTCGTGGAATAGAATCAATGATGTGCTTGAGATATTCTTTCCAAGTAGACATGATTTGTCGGCTGAAACATCAGAACCCGAATCTCCCGTTCCACCACATCCCATAAGAACTCTATTGGCTTGAGATCTGGTGACTGTGGAGGCCATTTGAGGACAGTGAACTCATTATCATGTTCAAGGATATGAACATGTCTGAGATGATATGAGATTTGTGATGTAGCACATTATCCTGCTGGAAGTAGCCATTAGAAGCTGGGTACACTGTGGTCATAAAGGGGTGAACATAAGGGATGATGCTCCCTTGGAATTAAAAGGCCCAGATTGTGCTAAGAAAATATCCCCCACACCATTACACCACCAGCAGCCAGAATCGTTATACAAGGCAGGATGGATCCATGCTTCCAAGTTGTTTGCGCCTTATTCTGATCCCACCATCAGAATGTCGCATCAGAAATTGAAACTCATCTTATCTGGTAACATTTTTCCAGTCTTCAATTGTCCAGATTTCTGCTGCAGTAGCTCATCTGCCTCAAGATTCGCCACGTGCATTCAGAGATGCTCTTCTGCATTGCTTGGTTGTGCGGACCTAAAAAATGGTCCCCAAAATGTTAAAGCAACATTTGGTCCCCAAAATGTAGTATAAACATAATCCACACACATACACACACACACTCTGGTTTGCTTAGTTGCATGGAAAAGGAGACAAACTCACATGACGTGGGGTGAGCATACAATCCTCACACACGTAGTGTGGAGGCAGCTATTCCATTTCATTCCTCTTCCTGTTCCCTACAACGTAGTTATTGGTACCAGTCATTCAACAGGCCCCATTTGTGTGTGTATGCATATGCCCAGCGATGAACTGGCAGCTCACAATCCCCTCCTCAATAAGAAGTGTGGTAGCATCTAGAGCAGGGGTCCCACACTTTTTCAGCTTGTGAGCTACTTATACTGTAAATGACCAAGTCAAAATGATCTAGCTACTATAAAAATGCAAAACATATTTATTTATAGATATACCGAGTATTCTTTATTATTATTATTATTATTATTATTATTATTTATTATTAATTTCTGTCATGCCCGGCTCGTACGATCCTCGTGTGTGCCACGCCCCCCTGATTATCCACATGTGCTTCCCCAATCGTACCCAGCCGTACCCTGTTAGTGTGCCTTGTCTTTTCCTATATCAGTCCACGTCTCGCCCCGTCCGATGTCCGTAATTGATGTTAGTTGATGTCCGTGATGTCCAGTTCTGTCCGTAATCGTCTTCCCCGCAGTAAATCCCCGTTTTACCCCGACTTTCGCCTGCCTGCCTGCCTGTTCCTTGCCTGCTTCCTGCTCGCCTGTCTGCCCGTCGCTACCCACGAATCCTGACAATTTCCCTTTGGGATAAATAAAGCATTTTTGAATTGAACTGGGATTTTAGTTCCTTCACCTTCCTCTTTCCCCTCCCCCCCAAAAATGGCCTGGTAGGATGCTTCCTGCACTCCCCTCTCCACAACGAAGCAAAATAGTTTTGAGAAAAACCAACAACATTTGGGGACATCCCCACAATGTGTGTGTTTCTGTGTGCATTCGTGTATGTGTGTGTGTGTGTTCGTACTTGTGTGTGTGTTTTTGTGTGCCTGGCTGTGTATACATGCCCTGAGTGCTGTGTGTGTACATGCCCTGAGTGCTGTGTGTGTACATGCCCTGAGTACTGTGTGTGTGTGCCC
>JAODJX010000119.1:25277362-25287636 GCA_026776945.1 Isichthys henryi | reverse complement strand
TGAATGGGTGAATGTGAGGCATAATATGTAAAGCGCTTTGGAAAAAGCGCTATATAAATGCAGTCCATTTACCATTCCATTTAATGCTCAGTCGTATATGATTGGGAATACAGCCTATAATATAGTGCCGTGAATAACTGTGCTGCTTTAGGGCATCTGTCATGATCGGCATGTGGCTCAGTGGACTAAGCCTTTGTGCCTGTGATCAGAAGGTCGCCAGTTTGAGCCCAGTCTCACCATGTCTGCTGGTCCTTCAGCAAGGCCCTTAACCCCCAGCTCCCTGGGTGCTGCTGTGGGTGGCTGCCCTTCATGACCAGCTTGCTCTCACCTACAGAGAGCAATTTGGGGGAGGCGTAAAGAAAATTTCCCCACCCCAAAGTACCCAAAAAAAATCAATAATTTAAGGTTATTTTCAGTGGTCAACTGTTACAACATCATGCAGATATCTGTATGGCAGAAAAAGGCATATGTATTCATGTAGGGTGGGCCTTTGAAATGCGGTATTGAAAAAAAGATCAGGATGGTATGACAAGAAGAAAAAAAAATCATTTTGTATAATATATTAGGACAGCACAGTATTGGGAATTTTTCAAATATCACAATGTGATTTTATTGTAATAATTTTTGGGGTATATATAAATCAGAAAAGTAGTTCAACATCAATTTCTCACAAACCCATCTAGGAGTGATTTACGTGGCAAGAACGAAAACAATGGTTATGATTCTCTTGGAAATCACATGCAAAAGCAGCGGAGGTAAACTTTAAACTGATTTTCACTATATACTAAATAATCTTGAAAAGGAATAATCATAAAAATTGCGATGTTTACTAAGCTTTGTTTGTCTATGGCAATGTGAAAGTATGAAAGTCCTGATCTCAGAACATATGACTATTTAAGTTTTTGCAAGTAAGGATGTGTATAATGTGCAATTTTGGTATTAATATCACACATCGCCCAGCCCTATAATATTCTGAACTGATTTTTCCAGTTCAGTACAAAATACTCTGCCCAGAGTTATGTTACTCAGCACCGGTACCAGTCTTTAGCTCCAATGAAAAACCAACAATATGAAGTACCACACACTTTCTGTGACGATCGTATGATACCTGGTGCAGTGGAAAAACGCCCTTAGACAAAGCATTTGTAGCTTTTGGCCAAAACAATGTCGGTGTAACATTAGACATTATAAATGTCACATAGGTTCAATGGGAATTCCTATGCAGTGCCAGTCAAAGTCTGGACACACCTATTGAAAATCATTTGTTTTTCAACAAGATAATGACCCTAAGCACACCTCAGTGTTATGTAATAAGTATTATCTTGTGAACGAGGAATGAAATGAAGTGCTGTGACAGATGACCTCGCAATGTGACAGAAGGCCCTCGCAATCCGCTGACCTAAAGCCTGTAGTGCTGGTTTGGGATAAGCAAGGTAGCCGACTTGTGCCTGGAACTAGTGGAAACTCCTTTAGGAATGTTGGAGAAGTTTCCCCGCTGGTCTCATCTCGAAGCTGGATAAATGAAAGCCAAGAGTCTGCAATGCTGTCACCGAAGCAAAAGGGGACTATTTTGCATTATAGTATAAAATTTGAGAAAACTTTGAGATGTTGAACACTTCCCTTAGTTGTTGCGATATTGGATATGTATTAGATTATTGCCTCAACCTTTTATTACAAGGTAAATAACATGGCTAACAGAGAGACAAATACATGAAAAGCAAGTATGTCCAGGCATTTGACTGGTACTGTACAGTATATGTGTGTGATTCAAATTGTTGCCTCGGCTGACTGACCTCTTCTGCAGGATTTATGAGTCTTTATCTCTGTTTTTTTACTGTTGTATTATCGTCCACTATGCAAATATTCTGCTAACTTAAAACCTCAAGTTACTCTTAAATTTAGGTCTTGTAGCAGATCTGTGGAATTAAAGCTGTAGTTTCTCCTTACCATACTTAAACTCTAGTGTATATTCCACTTATAGTAAGCTGCCGTCTAGTATGTCTAATTGCCGTTTTAATAGCTTCAATTTGACAATGCATTTAAATATATAATGGCAACAACATTATCTAGAAAATTACTGAAAAAAGCACAATATATCCTATTGATTGTCCATATTTTTAAATGGCAGGACTGTACTGTCGGATCCCAAATAAGTAACCTGTGTTCAGCCAAAAAGGCTTTCCATAAGCAAATGGACAATCTGTATTAAAAAAATGCTAGACCTTTTAGATGTGTGGGATGGTGCTATGAAATTATACACTACCCTAAGTATAAGTATAGTGATATCCAGCACAGTCTGCAGTGAAGTGTAGCTCTCTTAAGTTATGCAGTTTATTTAATATTTAGATTTTAGGATATTCATTCTTTTTGTTTCCTTCGGAGTATTTTGCCGTTTTGGCGTATACACTTGGATGTTTTATTAAGGAAATGCCTAGTTTTATTGACCTCTTCATTGAAAATCTCAAATGTGGAGCAACTTTATATGTGGTTATTTTCAATGGTCTGTTTTTCCATGCCATCCTCCTATATCAGTCATCAGAATTCGAAGTATCAGGGTTTTTTTGCATCAGGTCTAGAGATGTTCTCATTAATATTTACTGCAAGATGTATTAGTGAATTTTTAGTTGAATTATGAAGCACAATTAAGAGAGACTCTTGCCATTTTAACTAGTTCCTCGATTCCTGCTGCTAAGAATGTAATCTCTGTTATGACATGACAGTAATTGGTTTTATTTCTATGTTCTCAGCAAAGTGGGAAAGCCTTTGAGTTTTTCATGTTAGTGCTGTTAAAATGCAGCATTAGTGCTGTATGAATGGCTGTAGGTGAGTGGGTGCATTTGCTGATCAAGCTATATTCTATCTTACCTTCCCTTTGTCTCTCTGCTCTCCACAGTCGCAGCCCAAACAAACTGCATCCACCTCTGCATCGCAGGTCGCCGGTGCCAAGCCTGCAGAATCAGAGGTACACGCTGCAGACACGTACAGGCTGTATAACCCCACCCTCTGCTCACATTGTTCATGCTTTCCTGTCTTATGAAGGCAGCGATGCCCGTTAAAAGCCTTGGGGACCGGGAGGCTTTAACACAGCCAGAAATGAAAACCTCTTTATACGGAAGCACAAACCGCCCTTTCTCTGCAGTAACATGTCAGAAAACAACTCGGCACATTAAAAGCTTGAATATGTTCAGTGACGGTGTATTACTGTACCGTGACGGATCTTGTTACACCTTATGATTTTTGGCTAGGGAATATTGTGTCTAGTCAATAAAATAAACCATAATCGGTATCAGATTGAAATACATGCAAAATACTGAATGAAAGGAATGTTTTGATACTTCGTTTTTGTGAAAAGGATGCGCCAAATATAAATTTGCTAGTAAAGGAACACTGTATGGAAAGTGATTAACAGGCAGCCTTAAATGCAAACAGCCAGTGTCATAAGGGTTCTCATTGTTCAGGTTACACAACAGGATATAAGATAAACTCCTCCCCAAAAATACAACCCACACTGCACTTAAAAAAAGAATCATCTATGTACGTCTGAAGCTAACTTTATATCGCAGTGCAAGTTTTAAGGTGGTTCAGTTTCAGTGTTAAATATCACCTTCTACTTCTAGACTGACATTAGAAATTTTGTAGGTTTCATAAAAGCCTCCCCTAGGAACAGGAAGACAAACACTTTAAAGAACACTGCAAATCCATGGCACGGAATTTGTAGCACTGCACACATAAAAGTACAACAGAGTAAAATATATTTTAATCAGATATTGGTCATTTATTATTTCTAAATGCATCGTTACTGCAGTTTTGTTGCCGTATTACTATTTCATTTGGATAATGTTTTTGCCAAATCTGTAAAATATTCTTGCTTAATTTTTTCAGCATATTTGACAAATGGATGTCAAATGAGATCTACCTTATATATTATTATGTATTTTATGTATATGTATGTACATGTATTATGTATATATTTTACACACATACTTTATATCCGAGGAACCTGACCAGCTCAGTGGTTGGAAGGCGGATGGATGGATGGATGGATGGATGGGTGGATGGATGGCTGGATGGATGGATAGATGGATGTACTTTGGCGTGTATTTTAGCTTCATTGATGAAATAGACGACTCAGCACGAGTTTGATTCGAGCCTCAGCTCTGTCTTTAGTTCTCTCTGTTTTACTCCAAGTGTTCTGATTACATCCCATAGCCCAAAAATATGCAATGATTATTTACTTGTTTGTTTGTACAGGTAACTAATCTAGTTAAGCCAGTCCCATAGAGGTCAGTAACAGCAAGAAAGCTAAACGTGGAGTGAAAGGGTTAAAGGGACACATGTTCTGAACCAGCAATGCTCCTGCGTTCCAAAGTCAAGTCAGAAAGAGGTGTGGAGGAGAAAACGATCTCAAAGCATTCAGTAAACTCACAACCCAGTGGAATGATGTACTTGCCTAGAGGAAGCTGGATAACACATATATAACCACAAAGAAATGGATGCATAGGAATGAAGCATCGAATAGGATTTGATAATTATATTATAAATGTTCTATTTCTGCATAAGTGATATATGCTATGCACAATTTTGTCTTCTGAAGTTGCATAGGATTTTGTAGGACTCTGTCCTGGATGACGACACATTTATTAATACTTATGTTAATACTTCACTTATGTGTCACTGCTTAAATGGTGGTTACCTTTTACATCTGACAGATGTTTCCAATCTTGAATTGCACAATACAGAAAGTTTCCTAGCCAACGGAATGGAAGCGTTAGCGTATGAACGGATGATCTTGTAGCTGATGGCAGGAGGCGGTGCCGTCTGCCCTAAAGCTGTCGCTACCAGAGAAGGGCAGTCAGGGTTGGTTTTTGTACTGGCCAGACCACATACCGCAGATCTGCGGGTTTCCTCTTCCTCATCACCTACTTCAGGCAAGTTGTACCGGTTGTTTAAATGCCTGTTGCTAGTTACGTGTAGTTTTGAAAGAACAGAGTTTTATAATCTCTCGTTTAAAAAATGTTTGGGTTGTACCGTTGTGTGCGCGAAGGGTTTATGACGTGATTCTGCCATGTTGCATCATGAGAAAAGGACATGCATAAAAGCTGAAAGGTGCCACTCGCTCAAATACATCACTATCGCGTATTATTACGCATTGTGAAGGGTTTTGAATACAGGGCTTGTCCTCACTCAGTTACGATCTTTGTACAAGCTGGTTCCTGCCTTGCTGTTGTAGACATCATCGGGTTCTCCCAGTAAAGCCACTCCCTTGACCTCTCCGACTGGAAAAGCTGGTGCAGCTTCTACTGCTGGTCCAGGTGATGTGGGACCAGCCAAGGGGAAACAGGAAGGTGTTAAGCCTCAGGACACTGCTCAAGGGATGCCCAAGGTTGAACCTTTTGAACCTTTGGACCTATTCTTCGATTCTGGGGTCTCTTCCTTATTCTTCCTTTTATTGACCATTTTTCTTGTACATTTAAAATGGCTCATTGTGCCAGGCGACTTTTTTTCATTTCCAACGTATTATGGCTGACTAGGATCAGAGTTTGAGCTTTCAAAGCTTCTTCTCTCTTTAGGGTTAATGATGATGTTCTTCATACCTCTGAGCTGCTTTCTTATGGCTCTAGTTGACTCTTCAGTCTCCATTTCTTAGCTGTTAGTTTCCGATTCCTTTTAATATTCTTCACTAGAACCTCCTTCATTCCTCAAGTCTTCTCATTTGTGTATGGTAATAGCGAGCCTTCACCTCTCTTATAGAGTGTTCCCATCTCATCAAAGAAAGCTGAGTCAGTTGATCCTACAAAGCCTGTAGTAGCATCTGGAGCAGCCAGTGCAGTTGCTGCTGGAGGAGTATCTGCATCTGCATCTGCATCAGCTGGGAAAGCTGCAGTCGAGGGGAATATGGAGGTGAAGTCCAAGGTAGATAGTTCACCTCATTGGCCTAAATGGCAAAGCGGGCTTGTTTTGCTCTATGCCTCTAACATCTTAATCGATTTTCATATCTTCATCACATCCAACTTTAATAGAACTGTACTTTCTCCTAACGACTGGCTGAATCCGTCTGGTGAATGAAATCCTGGATGATGTGTACCTGTCCCCTTCTTTGCAATATTGCGTGCGTGGTTTTCCGGAGCTGCCTGGGTTTTCCTTTGGTCTTCTTGCTCTTATCATTCAGCTTTTCAGTGGGTTGAATGGTGTCCCCTCCACAGTTTTGTGGTTTTGAAAGCACAGTCCTGGCCTATCTTATAGGATGCGCCCATCGCCTCAACCAAGGCCGTGGCTGCAAAGCCTGCAGTTACCAAGGCGTCCGCTGAAGTCAAGCAAAGATCGCAAGAAGTGAAGCCAACAAAAACTCCAGAAAACGCCAAGGTAAAATGCTAATTCTCTTGGGCAATTTCTGGTATTTTTAATTTTGTTTTACAGGATATTATCAGTGAATTATCACTACTTAGCATTTTCCGTCCTCTGTCTTTTCTTGGGCCTTCTGTGTTGTGATGTCTTATCAGCATGTTGTTGCAATGTTAAATTGGTATTGGGGTAAACTTGCCTCCCTCATATTTAAAGAGCAATTTTTTTTTATGAATGTCAGCTGTTAAAACTCATCTCACTTTGAAAAGGTTGTAACAATTTCTTATCTCAGTACTTTTGCATTTCAGTCAGTGTTTCTCTCCTCTGTTGCCACCCCACATCAAAATAATAATAAAAAAGGAAAAGTGCAGAGATGCTGGAATTATATTGGGCAAATATAGGTTCTGTTGATACAGAAACGATCAGCCGTCGGCTAATGGTTAAAATTGAGCCCATATTTATTGCAGATTAATTCCCTTTGAAATGGAGACCCATGTTGCTTTGCACACCTGCATACTAAACAGTTAGAAAAATATCTGCTGTGTGGAATTATTTTATTTTGTTCAGGCAGGAAGTTGGACCTACCTTGTGACCACCTGACATGATGCACTTTTCTGGATTGAACTGCATATACGAATAGATATTTTAAATGCATTGTTCATAAAATGTACCTTGTTCTCTTACATATCGCTTGTAGAATATATATAAACTTGTGTATAATATATAAACTTTATACAGCGTTATGTAAGTTTGGGCAGCCCCGATAGAAATCACTGTATCAATTTATAACCTGCTAAGCCTTGGATGCAGCAACTTCATTTAAACACATTTTATAACAGCAACATTTCAGTAGTGAAATATTTTTTTTATTGGACCAACAGAACTAATGTGCATTTAAACAAGCAGGTGCATAAATTTGAGCACCGCAGAGGAATAATCCTCAGTCCCACCAAAATGCCTCCGGTTCAGTCAGGTTTGATGGCTTCTGAGCGCGGACAGCCTGCATCAAATCAGTCCAGACATTTTCAATGATGTTCAGGTCTGGGGACTGGGATAGCCATTCTAGGACATTATACTTCTGCCTCTGCATGAATTCCTTGGTAGATTTTGAACGGTGCTTTGGATCATTGCCGTGCTGAAACATCTAACCCTGACGTAGCTTCCAACTTTTTTGACTGACTCTGGGAGAAATTCATGCGGCCCTCAACTTTAGCAAGGTTTTCAGTACCTGTGCTGGCCACACAGCCCCATAACATGGTGGACCCTCCACCCAGTTCTGCAGTAGGCAGCAAGTTTTTTTCCTGGAATGCAGTGTGTTTTTCTCACCTTTGCCTCTGGTTGTGACCAAATAACTCTGCCTTAGTGTCATCTGTCAACAGTATTTTTTCCGAAATGTTTCTGGCTTGTCCAGATGCACTGTTGCATACCTCATGCGGCTTCTTGTGATGAGAAGCTTTTAGCACATCACCCTTCCACTGAGCTGTTCCCGGTGCAAAGTGCGCTGGACTGTGGAATAATGTACAATGATACCATCCACAGCCAGATATTGTCTGCAGCCACTCCAAACAGCCTTCGCCGTTGCTGTAATCTTGAAGACAGAACAAATTATCATGCAACCTCAGAGGGGTGCCCAAACTTTTACACAGCACTGTACAGTATATACACTTCTCAAAATAGACTGATGGGATGGAAGCTGGGAGAGTGATTCAGCGTGTGGACGGTACTATCATGGCGAACTGCAGGGGGCACATGAGATCCAGCCCTCTACAGTCTTCGTTACGAATGAGACAGGACGTTCTGCAGGCAGTACAGTAGTCGCAATACTACAATTTCAAAGTCGACACTGATATCTAGGAAACTTTAACGTGTGTGCCGGCCAGGTTAACGGTTATCATAACTGTGGAATACTTCATTGTTGAAACGGGCGCTTTACTGACCTCGCGGAATCCCTCGTAAAAACCGGGGTGTCGGTCTTTAAAACGCATCACCGAGTTTGCTGTGCTACTCGACATCATTGCCACTGGTTTGTAGCGTTGTTTGCATATAGGCTTATTGACATCCATAGTCTTTCCCGGGTCGTTTGCCTCGTATGCAAAATACTTGCAAATGGCACTTTTGCTTTTTTCATTCTCGAGTAAAATAGTAATATTTAGTATCGAGTAGTATCAAATTCTTTGGTAACCGTAGTAGGCAGCATGCTCCACTATCTGGGTGGAGACGTGGAATTGCTCTGGGGTGCCGAGCCCACCCTGTTCTAACCCTCTGCTGGCTACTCAGGGCCAGTGCTGTCTTGTGTTGATGTACTGCAAGTTTCATGAGGGTCCGTGCAGTTTTCCCCCTCCGGAATTTGTGATACCCCAAATACGGCCAGCCCTGAGGTCAAAGATGTATGTCTCTAATGCGATACTTCCAGGCCTTCAGTTCAGCAGATTACTGAAGTTGCGCCTTGTAGATCGGTCTTGATCGAGTGAATATTCATGCTTTTCATAACTACACCCGGTCTGGTTGTGCAATTTCTCCAGACGCTTTTTTAAGGGTATGTTATCATAATTTCATATTTTAATGATGTCATGCTGCTGAAAAATGCAGTCTGTCCCATCGCTGTAAAATGGGTTGGAATTCTTTTCTGTTTGCCTAAGTACAAGAAATTGCCTGCGGGGAAGGTAGACACTAAGACTAAGTCCAAAGAAGTTCCCACTGTTGGAGTCTGTTAAGGAGCAAAACATTATCTGAGTTTTCTGAATTACTTCTGCCTTTTTTAGATTAGAATTACATTCATTTGTTTAGTAATTGCTTTTATCCAAAGTGATGCAGAATTGTGGAAGCAGGATCAGATGGTCCAGTTAAGGGCCTTGCTCAGGAGCCCGGTGATGAAGTCAGTCTGACCACGGCATTCAAACCGACCTTCCACTCACAGGGACAGAGTCCTAACACAATGAGTCACGCCGGTTTCCCTGGTGCTTCCCCAAATCCCACAATCAGTCTGTGTCTCTGTATCTTCTGTGTAGCTGTCCTGTCTTTGATTTTGATCTTTGATCATTGACTTGGTGGCTCTGTGTCTAGCATCGTAGGGAAGGTGCCCTGCCCTCTTTATTGTGTGATTATTCTCCCAGCGTCACGGGACATTCCTCCTGCTGCCCAGTGCCGTGTAGTGGGACACCTCCCATGATGTGTGTATGTGCTTTGTGCTGAGCTGGTGTTGTGGGCAGAATGTACCCCAGCCTGCATGCCCTGTGCTGCAGTTAAAAGATGCATGGCTGGGTGTTACTGAACATCATGTTGCATTATGCCTCTTTGCCCCAATTAATTCTTTTTTCCACATTTACAGCTTAGAATGCTTAAGAAATACAATGTGGTTACGGCAAAAAAAACCGGACACACCCTTTTTCATGATGTAACACACATGTTTTTATTGGTAAATCTCTCATTCCCAATCCATGACTACAGAATCGTTTATAACGTCAGTGATAGCCGTCTTTGTCGACTGGGTGGGACTGGTGAAAGTTGTAGTGCGCAAACACCTCCAGATGACTAAGGCATATGTTGGACTTTTACCATTGTGGACCAGCTGGTTTCTGTTCAGACAAACTCAAAAGCAGAAAACAAAGCCTGTGTTGAAAATTTGCTGGCGAGCAGCAATGAAGAGCTTTAAAGCGCCCTCAGGTGGACAGCATTAGCAAGTACGCATCACGCACAAGGCTGTATTTGAAAAGGGGTCAGAAGATGGACAAGTGGAAATATAAAAACAGTGATGATAAATGTAAAATTCAACAAAGGGGAACATACTGCAATACAGGAAAATGAATTTAAGTGAAAACTAAGAAAATAAATTAAAATGAAATTTAAAGAAGATATATATAAAAGGGTTTGAAACACTTTCACTTAAAAGTTGGGAGGGGAGAAAAACCCCCGGAAACAAAACAGTATTGGAA